>BQNB010153982.1:0-15577 GCA_026074375.1 Tanacetum coccineum
ACCCATTCTTGATAGATATAGTTTCGGTGGCGCACCCGCTCTGCTTCTTCTTGTTGTTGTTGTTGCTCTAACCGAGAAGTTCAAAAATCATGTCAAGATCTTTGAAATCTTGAATGTGGAAAACGTAGAGGGGGGAGGGGTGAATACGTTTCTGATTAAAATCTAAAAACTTTTTGTATCAAATCGCCCGAACAATCGTGACTTAATAGGAAAAGTACTAATAATAGTCCATGACTATATCGAGTAAACAAGCATAAACATCAAGCAATAACAGAAGCATAATTATAAAGTAAAGAAATAACAATATGTAAAGAGAAAGCAAACCGAACACGATGATTTATAGTGGTTCGGTCACGGAGCTCCTCTCCGCCCTACTCCACTTCCCGAGTCACCTACTCGAGAGTTACTTCACTAGATCAACATGCTCCCTTTTCGGCGGAGAAAACCTTACACAACATCACATACACTTTATCCGGTACTAAGCTAAATACCGAGTCCTAATGACCGGGAGAACCAACCCATTGTCGCTTACACTTTATCCGGTACAAAGCTAAATATCGGATTCTTACACAAAGGGTAGAACCAACCCAAAACCCTGTTATGTTTTATGGCCTAACATAAGAAACCTTGTGTTTTATGGCACAAACACATAAACCATCTAGTCTAAATCAAATGGTACAAAAGATGATACAAATGAGTATACAATGATGATCCACGAGAAATTTATCTAATGGATATGAATGTCTAATCTAAATTAACTTCCATTTAGGAGAAGCCTTTAAATGGATGTAGATGATGAGATCTCCAATCTTGTAGATCTTCATATGGGTATGTTTGATGGTGGATGGAAATGACAAGATCTTCAAGGCTTGCTTTGGTTGGATCATCATAAGAGTATCCTTACAACAAGATCAATGTTAGAAGCATTATGATCACATGAGAATGAGGGTGCTTAATGACTATTACTACTGATCTAAATAAGTGAGAAATGCAGAGAAAATGTTTGTGAAAGGTGTGTGAAAACATGAGAAATGGCTTGGTATTTAGAGCCAAAAAGTTTACTGTATGCCGGTTATGCCGGTGCTGTTGACACAGGGCACCGGCTTGCAAAACTAAGGGCACCGGAATACAATAACTAAATCCGAATTTTGATTTACAAAATCTTGAGATATCTTGTGGAATCTTATGAGATTTTCCTTGGATTTGCTGCATTTGATTATATACTAAATAAAGTAATTAAATTAATAAGTGTAAGATGATTTTGTGTAAAGTTAGGGTTTAAAAAGATTTGTACACTTTTTCAAGTTGCATGTGCTTTTCTACAAAGTTAGGAGATAGTAAAGAAATCATGTTTTGAGATAATAAGAGGTTTGAGAAAAATGGTTTATTACGTTTTTTCATTAATAAAACTTTAGCCTAAGTTGATTGTAAAACATTTTATTTAAAACCGGTTTATTTGTATAAAAATACTTGTGAATGCAAAATATGAAAAGAGGTTTGATCATAATGCAACATAACAAACATGTACGAACCTGTGTTGCAACATATGAGGAGTCGAGAAATGGAGAGATGTTGATGTATGTTGAGACAAAATACGATTACGATTAACTTGTACATTTTACGTTATATATTACAAGTTATGTGTTTGTCATCAACAAAACAAACGAGACTGTGTAGATTAAATATCGTAATAGTTGCACTAAAAAACACATACCAAAATACCGAAAACACAATATTATCAAAGCTAAAAATAATTTATCACACTTCATACAGTGTCGAAAATAATTTACAATCTACGATCACACAGCCAAAAACAAAACAAGACTAACCATTTTTCCCAGAGTAACGATTTTCAAACTTAATAAAATGCTATCATAAAAAATAAACAAAATCTAGTTAAAACATTTTATTGATTCTACCATTAACAAACGTAGTGCACAAACAAGGCAGCTTTTGCGGCAACGCGCGAGGTAATTTCCAACTCGTAACAAACAATACATATGTTGCCTTTTTTTACCCTTATTGTTTTAGTTTAATCAAAGGCTCACCTCATGAAACAATCATGAGTTCACCATATATATTCGTAAACTTATAGATTTTTGTTTTAGATTATTCTTTACTCTCTTTTCTTTTTGCTTATTAAAAATGTGGTTCACGTTTAAGTCACCATATACATTTTTATACCATTATTTTGTAGTATTGGTATGGTACACTTAATCTGCATCTATATAAACTTTTTTGTACCAAGGGGCCTCACCTACGGTAATGGCACACGCCCTGCATATCCCTTCCACCGCCACCTAACCCTCACCACTGCCATAAATTAAAACCATACATGATCGATTTAAGATCAAACAACACTAACCCTTCTACAAATTCCTCCAAATTAAGCAAAAAACCTAAATATCCCCAAATTTTATAAAAATTAAAAACACTAACCCAAGAATTTCAACTTAAATCAGAAAAATAACTTCATAAATGACTAATTCACACTCAAACTACACAAACCTCCAATTCCTCCGATTAATAAAACAAAACAAAAATCCTCAAATTTAAGCAATTAGAAACCCAATCCCTAAATAGTCTCAAAATTACCTTCAGAGGGATGTGAGTGTGTGAAAGTGGAAGAGAGGGTCAATGCTTGTGTTTTCCAAATCTGTGTTTGTGTTTTGGTCCAAAAGTGGATGTCTTTTTTGTTTATATGTGTGCTTTAAATTTGTTTTTGACAAAAATTTGATGTGCTTATTTTTTTGGTTTATGTGTGTTTTTGTCTTGTTTTGAATTGGGGTGAGGATGAATATGACGTGAGGTGTTTCAACGTTTAGGGCTAGACTGTGAAACATGTCAAAACGGGTTACATGGGTATAATGACTCAAATAAATGTCAAAGTTACTTATTCGTTTATATTTGGGCTAAAATGAGTCAATCGGTTGATATAAACCACAAAGTTACTTATTAATACATGTTTTACCCGTTTTTGACCCATTTCACCCGCTTTAGCCTAAACGTGTACATGTTTGGGCTAAAACTTGTGAAATGACTCAAATAAACGTCAAAGTTACTTATCCGTACATGTTTGGGCTAAAAACTGTAGATATCAAAGTTTACTTGTAAACCCTTTATTTTCTTTAGTGTTAGGGTGTCTAGTTTTGAAAAAGGCTAATTAATAATAATTATCAAAGACTAAGATATATTTACCTTTCTGAAACCACCTATTTCAACAAAATAGAAAGGTATGAAGGGGTTGGAGCACGTGCGGTGTGAGTTTTGGCCAGGCTTATGGTTGAAAGTAAGCATCAGAGAGATAATAGTGGGTTGTTGTTTGTATGTGTGTTTGTAGATGAGTGAGCAACGAATGATATTGGAGTGTAAGATTTTTATAAGCAAGATAAGAAACAAAATAAATATACCACCTAAAAACTCACCAACCAAAACATGCAGTAATAAAGTTCAACATTAATGTCTTGTCATACTCAAGTGAGGAGCCTTGAATACTGGTTTTTACCACCGATAAATTGATTGGTTAATGGGATGATGCAATTATAGTCACTTGTTCACTTATTTTATATGAAAATTTTGTAGTGTATAAATTAAATAAAAATTATAGTGTACCGGTTATAAGTTCACATAATTTCAACTAGGATCCGAATTATCAAACTAAAGCTATCAATCGAGTTCGAATGTGTGGTGGAGTTATACTGTTATAATAAAGTTATATCTCGTTATGTTAACTTTTGCCCTACCAGTTTCTTATAACACACAACTAAAAAATAGTCTATCTCATACCCAAGTCATTGGATGCTATTTCGCCGTTAAAAAAAAAGTCATTGGATGCTATTTACTAATACCAAACTCTTGAATCTCGACAAGTGTTATGTTGAAATGACATAAACTTAGATACGACTCACAATCTTTTATCAATGTATAAACCATATTCGACGTTATATCTTTGAATCTTTCAATTCTTCAGATACCCCATAATTTTTCAATTTAAATAACTAAAAAAACAGTTAAAAAAATCTAGGTCCCTTAAATACTTTAAAGGTTATAACAATCGTCCACCATATTTTCTCGAGTAGATGAAGCTTCAAGTTTCATATAAATCCATGTTAACTTATCAAAAATATTAATTGGGTGTTCAATAGGTGCGAGACATAATGATCTATCAAATATAAATTGTGTATTTGGTTGATGTATATTGGTAGTAAAAGCTTGGTCATTTAAATTTGAATTCACATCTTAGTTAAGTTTATGATTGTGTGTTTGGTTGATGTATTCAAATTGGTAGTTGAAGGTCATTCAAGTTTGAACTGTTGCCTTTATTTTATACTTCTAGCCTGAGAGTAATGAAGAGTAATGGCATGGTATTGAGCTCGAGTCTGAGCTAGAAGAGTAGACTTTCGATTCGAGTTCATGCTCCTAATTACTCGGCTCGTGAGGCTCGAGAGTCATATCATGTTTAATTTGAATTTGATATTTACCATTTTGCATACATTTAAATACTCAAAGTCATTACTATTTAAAGTAATATGTATACTAAGCGAGGTATAGCCCTGAGCTCGGCTGTCCCACTATACCTACAAAGAAGAAAACAATGTTGGATAATGGCAGCCTACTATACATATGTCCTGGATGTAACACCAGACATTGGCGTCGTAATACTTGGAGAAATACACAATGCGTTATTTCCAATGAACGAAATACTACACTTAAATAAAGCATCGTCAAATAATTGGGTTTTAGCTCGAGCATCTTATATATCTTTTGTTCAAATTCAACTTCTAGTTAATAGGTCTACTCGCTAAGCATCCATAAACCTTTACATTTGCACTCTAACCTACAAACTTTTTATGTTTATGCTGAAGAGATATACTTAATGACATCTCATTCACTCGAAGTTAAATTCACTTTCAAATTGCACTTGATATAACAAAATTAGGACGCTTATTATAAGACAACATAAAATAGCAATACGGACATCTATTTTAAGATAGAGAGAGCATGAGTTAATATGCAAGAGAGTTTAAAACATAATCCAACACGATGATGAATGATGAGATGATAAGCTATACGAGATAGTCATGTTCCCATAAGATTTGGTCGTGTAATATAATGCACGGCATCAATAATAAGCATGCAATAACTAGGATATGTCAGTAGAGAAATAGTTTAAACATGTCTACATCAAACACACTATTGGGTCAAACCGGGTCAAACCCAACCCAATGGGTAATCATACCCGCTGTCAGTTTTTGACAATCAGTTAAAAACGGTTAAATAACCGTTTGACAGTTATACACCAAGGGATGCATCGGTTCATCAAACGACACAACTTTTAGAACGCACCCTTTCATGTAATATAAATAGGAATCGATTCTGTAGAACAAATTGTGTATGTATGATTCTGATTCAATAGAAACTTTACATTTGATATATTTTTGCATTAGAAATTCGATCCTGTGAAAACCTTTCCAACATTGGCATGAGAGCTTTGGTTGATTAACCAAGAATCATCATATACCGTTTTCATTTTCTGCCTAGTTTCGAATCAAAAAGGCCACTTTTCCAGTTTTTGCAAAACAGCCAGAAACACAAATTCAATTCAAATCATTCTTGTGTTTAAACAAGAGGGGATCCTTCTCCTGCCACCAAGGTGCAATCACCCTCGTGATTGTTTTACACAGGCAACAAAAGGGTTTTTACCCACGAATTTATTTTTGCAAAACTCGTTTCTTTTCATGTTCATAAACCGAAAAGAAAACAAACCCAGAAAAGGTTCAGGCAACTTTTAAAAAGAAAAAACCCAGATTCGAAAATCAATAAAACGACAGAAAATTAGATCATCGAGAAAAGGGAACAAACACACCTGTTTGAAGATTCAATTGAATCGATCCCTCGTTAGAATCATCAATTGATTCCACTTATCCAGAAAGCCCCAATTAAAAGGCGCACAAGATCCCCAATTAATTGCGAAACCCTAATTTTTCGCACAAAGAAAAATCAAGGGAATCACCAAACTACGAACACAATCGTAGTAGGAAGATAGGATAAGGGCCATCCTCAACGGTGGATTAATCACCATCGAATACAGAGAGGAAGAAGAAGGAAGAACCGTCGGTCGCGACACACAAAACAAAAGGAAAGTCGTTGTGTGTTTGTTTTAAACACAAACAAAAAGAAAAGACCGAGTATAAGTTAGCAAAAGGGGGGACACGGGTTATATTTTTAACCCACATCAAAAAGGGACTACGGGCCTTTAAGCGCATCAGGTTTCATCAAACCAGTTTTAACCCTTCCACTTTCATTTTTATATCTAGTTATAAGTTTTTACACTTTATAGATATAAGTTTTTGGTATTTGTTTTTATATAATAAAACATTTTTTCTTACTCACTTTTAAAAGTTAGTATTTATTATTCATTTTTGGGTGGGAGGGTGTGTTGAGGGGGGATTTAGGGGGAGGGGGGTTTTGGGTGGTATAATGGTTTGTGATGTTGATAAGGAGCAGCAGGGGGGAGAAAGTAAAGCCAAGTGACTTATATCGTCATAGAACGTATTGGATTCCACAGGCAATGACTCAAAGGATCACTAACTTTTCTATTAATACCATGATGATCCCTATCTTATTAATCTAATAAATGATAAATCCATTATCATACAAAAGAACAAAAGTTGCAACACCACGCTAAATAAGAGTACCCAAATGAAACATTAAAGTATATAACCAAGAATTAAAGATAGCTTACTGGTCCTAAAGCATGCTATTAAATAAATCGGAAACATCCCATTCAAATGCCATACGTGCGAACGATCAAACACTAATAATGATGGAGATAGCATGGTTTTGTTGAGAGTTGTATCATCGTCCTCGTGTTGGAAGCCATCATAGTCATCATTGTACCGAAACTGAAAAAACTCCTAAAACCAATGATATCGTCTCCATCAAGTATCTCTTGAGACCCACTCACCCATTCCGTCATCGGGTACGTAAATAAACACATCACCAACCGCATTAGTTGCCCTTGGCGTGAAAATGAAGTAGTGTTTTTAAAACTTAATCAACCACCCCACATGTAACTAATGCAGCGGGGTGACAGGTTCATCTACGTGACCGGTGACAGAATGGTTGAGTGGGTGATGGAGGGTGAGCCTCAGAACGTACTTGATGCCATCAGATCATTGGTTTTAGATTTTTTTTATTGAGTACAATGATAATTATGATAGTGATAAATCCAGCAATAATAAAATATCATAATTATATTATTAATTAATAGTTATATTTTAGGTTCCTTATTATATTTTCTTATCAACAAGGTTAATCTAGGGTCCTTATTATAAAATAGGCATTAGTTGTAGGGATGGTTTTTCTATGAAAACCATATTTTTGCTAGAAAACGCAAAAAAACACAGAAAACCAAACATATCCCTAAAAAAACAAAACAATGCTCTAATTTTTTTCAGACTAAAAATTGAATTTTCAGGCAATATGACCTCGATATAGTGTCTTTAAAAACATCGAAACCAAACAGATGCCCTAATTTTTTTCAGGCTATAAAAGGATTTTCTAGGCATCTGTTTTAGTTTTTTAGGGCAACTTTGGTTTTTTTGGGTTTTTACAGAGTGTAAATCGAGGCCATATTTGCCTAAAAAACAATTTTAGCGCCTAAAAAATTAGGGCATCTTGTGTTGGTGTTTTAGGGCATTGGTTTGTTTTCTGGTTTTCTGGTTTTCACCAAAATTAGGTTTTCTCATGATCCTATCCCTAGTTGTAATCTTATTAATGTTAATATAAAAAATATTGATTTGCTAATCAATTGGGGATCGTTTAATCTCACCAATAAAAACCTATTGGGGGGTTGGTTATCTCATCAAATTAACCATTTATCTTGTGATAGTTGTTCTTTGATCTTTAATCGATTCGGTTCGTATCAGATAGCGACGTTTCAAGGCTATTTTCCCGCCTTATAGCTTGAATCATTAGATCATAACAAAAGTGTTTAGTCCGACACCCTTGTAGTAAGGTAATGAAAACGAATACCATTTCTTGGAGCAACTTCTGCGGCGGGAGTGCTAAATTCATTCTCCCATTGTCTATCTTTAAGGATCTTCACATCTTCTTTATAAAAAGAGGCTCCCTTATGGGTCTTACGTCCAAGATGAACATTGCCAGATTCATGCTTCGTACATACTACTAAAAATTTTACATTTCCAACCAGAGATAGCTATGAGTTGATCATGGACATTCAATTCCTTTTCAGCAATTCTGAGTTTGATCTTAGCTAAATTATATCAATTTTGCTTCCTGGTGTGATGTTTTGAGGAAAAAAACAAACAATGAACATAGGTTAGGATATTCAAGCTAAATCTGATGTAATCATATAAACATAAGTTTATTGTTAATAAGTTAGTATGATTGAGAAATTTGTTTGTTGGGCCTAAATCAACAACATAACTCCTTAAATTGTCCCAAAGTGATATTCAATTCATGTAACCCATGCATATAGGGTCGAATATTTACATTTGAAAAGTGATACAACGATTCATTTGTTAACCAAATATTAAAGGTCTTGGCCTATTAGTTAGCCTAGCTTATTTTGAAACCTTCACCCCTTTAAACACATTCATCGACATTTGTTGTGTATCTATAGGCTATACTCCAATATATCTTATCTACTAATCAGCTCATTGAATATAAATTAACATAATGTAATGACTCAATGTAATTGTAAAAGATGTCCTTTTATGTAATTTTATAGGAGGTGATGTAAGGTATGCCCTACTAACAACATTGCCTTTAGAGCTACACAAGACACCACTTATTATAAATTGTAAATAAAAGCATGTTATTACATATCAATTTGCGCCCGGAGGTGACAATAAAAGTTTGGTCCCATGATGAGGGTTCAAGTGACTTAAAGAACACTATTCTTACTCCCTGGAATATGCACTCCCTGGAATATGCTCCAGAGCTACTTAGAAAGTTTACAGGTGCAATTCTTTTCCTTTTGTGTTTACATATTATCCAAAATTTATATTTGTTTTGTGATAACTTAAAACTATGGTTGATGTTATACTTTTAACAGTATGTAAATCTGGAAGAGAATGTAATAGAGGCCCGCCGGTATTCAGTAAATGGGAATAAAAGTTCTCTCGTGCATAATTTGAAGATTTTCAAGATTCGTTTTGCTAATGCTTTGGGTATGTACCGCACGTTTTTGTCATTCACTGCACATTTTCAACTTCTATATCCTGCATCTACTTTGTCTTTTTGGACCCTCTATAGTATTTATAAGATATTATTCTTATATAAAAAAAAACATTTTTGTTATAAAACATCAACTTGGTTTAACCAATGACGTTGCGAAATTGATAGGGCTTGACATAGTTAACAAGTTGACGTTTTTTAACAACTAATGTTTTTTTTTTTATATTAGAATTACTACTTATAAATACATAGAGGGTCAAAATTCAAAGTAGATACAGGATAAATACAAGTTGAAAGTGAAATGTGCAGCGAACGACAAAAACGTGCGGTACATACCTAAATCATTAGCAAAACGAATCTTGAAAATCTCCAAATTATGCTCGCGAGAAATTTTATTTCCATTTACTAAACATCGGCGGGCCTCTATTACATTCTCTTCCAACACACTGTTAAAAGTTTGACATCAACCATGGTTTTAAGTTATCACAAAATAAAGATAAACTTTGGATAATTTGTAAACACAAAAGGAAAAGAATTGCACCTGTAAACTACTTTCTATTGCACCTGTAAACTACTTTCTAAGTAAGTTATATGTATTCGTCTCTCGCATTTGGAGCAAAAAAGCATCTACATGTACACGTATCTCGCATTATTAGAAATAAAGGACCGAAGATGTTTAGCTTTTTTTTGGATTTTTTTTATTATTGCGTTTCATATAACGTATGTTTGATTGTTACCAAACTCTATACTTTACGTTTGTTTATCCATATGTAGTTCTTTCTAACTTATAACTTCATAATACGCAATCTCATTTCCTTCTTTATTCAGATTTATTTAAAAATACCCGTGAATTTCACGGGTCTTTTAGCTAGTAATCTATACTACATATAAAGCAAATTAGTATCTCTTTCTTCATTTAATGCAAAAAATTAAGTAATACAAGTTTTGATGCACATTGTACAAATCTTTAATGCAAACAACAAAAAGTTGAAATTCAATAATACAAACATTCTTGCAATATGTATAATTAACCAATGCACAAATACATACTTATTGAGTGGTCAACACATTTAAGGTTATTCTTAAAACACCCAATACTAATTAATGTAATTTAAAAAAAAACCCCTAAAATTAAAAGTACATGTTATTATACACATTGTACAAAATAATAAAACGGAAAAGCTTTATACAATTTATATGCTAATACATGTAGTTTTGAAAGATAACGCACAACAGTTCAACGAACAGGATGGTGGTCAGCGGTTCGGCTAGCAAATAAAAGCCGACTCAAAACGAACCGGAGAGAACGAGTCAGAACCTATAAAAATGATGAACCAAGCCTGATTGAGATCATTTTTCTTTTGTTTTTCTTCGGTTAATCACAGGGTGGCCGCCGCAACGCGCGGGTACCTGCTAGTGTGATATAATACACATAGAAAACAAATCAAACTTTATAGTTACGTAATTAATACATCAAACCTAGAAACTATGCAACCCATTGCAGTCACAGTTGAAATTAAATTTGGCAACTAACATAACAAAATTTCAAGCTAACAAAAATTCGGCCTCTTTTTCTCGTTCTTGGTTTTTGGAAGTCCCTGCACGTTTCAAATGTGAAGTAAAATGCTTTTAATAGCTGGTTTGTATGGTTAGTTTCATGTCCATCTTTTTCAGAATGATGCGACACTGACTAAAATTTTAACCAATAAAGAAAAGAAAGACGCATCTACATTTCACGATTATCTAAAACCGCTTTTTTCTTGTATTACTCTGATCATCAGATAGAACTAGAACATGTAAAGAAGAACTAGAGCATGTAAGAAAAAAAAAGAAGAAAATAAAAAGAGAAGAAGAAAACAAAGAAGGAAAGAAAAGAAGAAAAAAAAACACAAGAAAGAGGAAAAGAAAAAAGAAGGATAAGTATAGGGCGCTCACAAGTCTTTTACGTATAGCCATTGAGTCCGCTTTTGATTGAAGCCGAACAATATAGTGACCTAGCATGGTTTGTAATGAAAATACATGGTAAGTTTCTTTACATCTCACTTGAGTGATTCAACTGTTTCAATGCCTTTAATTGGTGGGTCTGGTTCATATGTTAGTAAAAACATGCACTTGAAATGAGGAAAAAATGAAAGTGAAACCAATAACATAGAAAATATGTGATAATTGGTTTCACTTTTCTTTTTATTTGCTCGTTTACTAAGCCCATCACATCAGGCAAAGTAGATAGCTTTGTCTATTACCCTTACCCTTTTGCATCCCTTGTAGTCTGATTTTAAATTTAGTATTTGGTATGTCTTTCTTTTCCAGAAGAAACCATCGCTTAAAAGCATCTATAAGCCACTAACCTAAAAAACAATTACGTCAAAAACTAGTATCTCACCAAACCCATTCAACGATACGGGTAAATCAAAACTCAAAACAAAACCATAAACCGAAACCATACCACAAAAATGACAGTATACTAATTATACTAATATTCAGTGCCAAGAAAGTACTAGCTACAATCTATAACCTAAAAAAACCGAATACATAAAAAACTAGCTTCTCATTAAATTATTAACCAAAACCATACCACCCAAATGACAGTGTAGAGATTATAGCTTGCAATCTGTACCCTAAAAAGTGTCCCATTCCACTTTGAATTCATAGAACTGTCGACTGAAAGCCATGTTGAAGCATTAGCTAAACTATTATGTTAAATTGTCAACAAAATTCATTACCTGACTATTTCTTTATTGCGAAAACATTTGTTATGCTCTCGCAAATGTATAACAACCCGTAATTTTCCAGTTTCTTTATCAATGTAATATCTACTTACTTTATTAAGTACTACTTTTTCACGAGAATAAAATTTCGTTTCATTCCATCCCATTACGTATCATAGTTTATATTTCTAAAGTAAACAAGCTCACGCAACGACCTATGTAATCTCTATCCATGAATATGTCAAACAAACATTATAACATGTCAAGTCAACGATCTAATATCTATTTTACCATATACATTATCTATTTAACGTAGTTTTCACGACGATATTATCAAATGAGCCTAAACCGTTAACATTTATGCCTAAACCCTAATTTTGGGTAATGTAAGCATCCAAGAATAATGTACAAGTAATCAAAGATCATGTACAAGTAATATAACATCTCATTTGAATATAATTTCCCTCCAAAATAAGGTACAAGTCCCTTAAAGCCTAATGTACAAGTCATTAATTCACAATATCTAAAATAGCCATTTTACCTCCGTTTTTCTAAGTAAACTTGTACAATCTATCAAGTACAAGTTACAAGCACTCAATACACTTCATTTACATTCCATTATCCTTCTCATTTCATAAAATTTCATGAAATTTCAAAAAGCCAAAGCCAAAAACCCTAACCCGAGCTAGATACTAAACCGTGACCCGTTTCTTTGTTTTTATTCATTGTAAACCTAAACCAATACGTAAATAAGGTGTAATAACATAAATTACAGCATTACAAATCACATTCCATCATCATTTCACCATTTTTAACAACAATGTACAAGAATTAAATCTAGAAAACCCTACTCGAACGCTAATTTGAAACCATGACCCGTTTACCTATTTTCACCCATTTTGAACTCGAACCACTAATCAAACCTTGTGGTAAACTCTTAATACAAACCTTATAATCCATAATCTATCATTAATAATCAAATGCACACTAAAAATAAACATGAAAACCCTAATCGTGCCCTAATGAAACCGCAACCTCATTTATCTTATTTTAACCCATTTTTAAAATCAACCATGTGATCAAGCACCTTGATGATGCACCTCCTTCATCCACAAGCTGCTTACAAGCACCTCTTTTCTATCTTTTGGTCATAAAATTGGCCACATGACCTCTCTTTTCCTCCATATATGCCACGGCCACATAAACATCCCTAGCACCTTCCACATTGCAATCATACCTCTCTAGCCATTCATACTCATACCATAGCCTCTCCTTATCATCTCCTAGCTGCTACACATGTCCAAGACTTGGCCATTAAGTTTCCTTGGTCCTTAAGGGTCATTCGCACCTATATAAAGGGTGTAAACCCTTCATCTTAACTCATCCCCCACATCTTCTTTATATAACCCACAATAGCAGCAAATCTCTTCTCAAAAAGGTACTAAGAAGTCCCAAGACCAAAAGTGAAGCAAAGAAACCAAGAAAAGAAGCCTCATAGTTGTTATTCTAGGCATACGAAGCTAATGTCCCGATTTCGACCCGTTTCCAAGCTATAAGCTCAAAACCAGGTTTCATAAGCTCATATTCTGTTTTCATACCCTCATAATGTTCATATGATCATGCCTAAACTATTGTTAAAATCTTTGAACTCAAAAACATATGTGTTTTACCTTTTTGATCCAAACCGAGCTCATGAAACCCTAATTTCATGTTTTTGCTTAATCTATAAGCTAAACTTGTAAACTATTGTTATAATATATCCTAATAAGCTTATCTAACATTATAATAAGTTCTTTGTTAAGTCTTGATAGAATTTGAAATAAAAACCTACGCGTTTTTGTTTTAAAACCGTAATTCGACCCGTTTTGATTTCTAGCTTAACGAATAGTTATTTTAAACTTTCGTTACGTTAAACCTTCATATTTTAGCTTATATTAATAAGATATCACCTGAAAATATCATTTGGAATCATAAAATAAGCTTGCATGGCGTTTTAGATTTGTTTTGGAAAAGTATTCCATGTAAGGTGTATGTATCGTAACTTTCTGAAACTTGTAACTAAAAGGGCTGAAAATGTCATTTTATCAAAGTTATAACTATAGGGGTCTATTATGTCACTTTCCAAAGTACAAGGTTTACTTTGTACATCTTTTAAACTAGAAGGACCAAACTCATAAAAGTGCAAACTCCAAGGGTATATTTTGCCATTTTTCATTCTTAAGGGTCTAAAATGTAACATTTTGAAAAAGTATAAAAATAAGTTCAAAACATTGTAAGACATAAGTTTAATTAACGCTTGACGTGCTTATCGTTTTCAGTTATCAAGCAAAACGTTTAAAACCAATTATATCGTATCACAATACTAGGGAGCTTCATATTAAGAGGTTTCATCTTGGTATTACGTTTTAACTGAGTTGTTGGGTTTACGATTTAAAGTGCCCTAGCTCCTCAAACGTTTATTGAATGACCTCTTAATTATGATGGCCCGAACGGTGATACAATATTCCATAATAATTCAATCAAAGATATACATTATACTTTATAATGTAAAATATATTCAATCAAATTAAGACTCGACATATTATCCCAGGTTACGTGACGAAGCTGCTTTTTTTCAATCAATATTCTTAACTTTCCCGCCCGAGTAGATAACATCATACCACCATACGGACCTCCTTCACTTGATATACTTTTGCCATCAATCTGATTTCCTTATTCTGATAAGGTGAGTTCATAGCCTCGCTTTTCAACCTCTTTAATGTTTTATAAACCCACGAGGGGGATACATTGTAACACCCCAAATTGGGTCGTAGCGGAAAATGAGTGTATCCGGGAGCGTTACATTATTGATCAATAGCACAAGATATGAGAACGACCTCTAAAAGAGTCGTTTAAAATACGATACATTGGATTTATTGAAATTGTTTAATACAAAGCACAACGGCTTAAATTGTTCAACACTTGATAATAAAGATTTTAAATCAAAACAATATCCCATCATGTAATGACTCCAAATCTTTAATGCATTACTCCCAAAAGACTATCCCAATGTATCCTTAGCACCTCGTGCCTCATTGACCTGAGAAAAACATGCTTAAAACGTCAACATAAAGTTGGTGAATTCATAGGTTTATGTTAAATGTAATGTAGAACCGTAAGATTTTCAAGTGTATGATAATGCAACAGATGCAGACATCACAAAATGTAATTACGTTTCCCTAAGCTCATGACACCGAAGCTCGACATGTATAAATGCAATATAAATATTGCCACATTGCCCGTGATGATATTCTAACCCGCAACATCCGTATCCGACATGGTATACATCCGTTGGTTCACTCTGTGACACCAGTGAGAGCTACTCACCCGGACGGGGATGTCAATCCCAAATAGATCTATTTATAACATTCGCGCTCACACAAAGTAATTAACAGTTCATGATAATGGGCTCAGAGGGTTATTGCTACTTAGGCAAACACGTAATCATGTATAAATGTGCACTTGCATCCAATCATAAAACAATGTATGTTTCTCACCTCAAGAGTTGTAAATCATTGATATAGTAAAACATGGGGCTATTAACTCACCTCACTAAAGGAAGTGAATGAAATCAATCAAGTGAATGAATCGACAAATGAAATCTGAGTGCAACCTAATTAAATATA
>BQNB010153983.1:0-13427 GCA_026074375.1 Tanacetum coccineum
ATGAGAGCTTAAAAATGAGATTTAAAATACTAAACACTGAATTTCATTAATTAAAGAAACTGATTACATTACTTAAAAAAAAATTACATTTAAAAAAAAGACGAATTTAAGCTAGACTAAAAATTACTAAAAAAAACTAGATATCGTGTGTGTGTGAAGTGAGGCCCTATTTATAGGCTGTCTTGGATCCTTCTAGCCTCTTGTCTTGCTCTCCAAACTTTCAATCTCAACCAATCAATTCTTCAATCATTTGAGCTTCTATTGTCGCCGTTTGATCACTTTGTGGACACCTGAGGATTGCCAGCATGTCATTCCATTGATGTGACGTTTGTGCTTCTTTTGTGAGGGATTCAAGAGCAATTTTCTTCTTTACTTGTGCTTTTCTCTCAACAACGTGGCATCCTTTCGTTGGGATTGGACCAATCAGAGATGGGGAGTGACATTTCTTACTGCCAAGGTGTACTTGGACACCTAAATTGTCCTTTGTACCCTTTAATTGTGAAAACCCCTTTGTTTTGAGCTAAGGGCACGTTTGGGAAGACGATGAACAGTGAATGGGATTTACCCGCCTTTTTTTATAACTGAAATGGGTAAAAACTCGTTTGAACTTTGGGAAATAGCAACTTCAGCCCTTGTCTTTATTTATTCCATTTCTAGTTATAAAAAATCTTTCAAAAATTGCAAAACTGGCCCTTGTGGTTGTTATAAATGGAAATGGGTTAGGATTTAGGCTTATTAGATCCGGGTAAGGCCCAATTAGAGGAGAGGGGTTATTTTTGGACTTTGTTGACTTTTATTGACCATGTTTGACTGGATTTGACTTTTCTGGCTTTGGCTTGGCTTCTTTTTGTACTCTTCTGATTCTTGTGTCCGTGCTTGCTCGTTTTTGACTGTTTTCTTGTGATTTTTGACTTATCCGTAACTGCACACACAAAACACAAATACAAGCATATTTTTGGTCTGTTTTGGGTTTGATTGGGTTATTTTAGGCATAAATGGATATGTGTATTCTACACTTATCAATTTTATATTATATATATAAAAGGTGTAGTTTAACATTCAATCACTAATAAAGGCTTATGTTTCTATGCCTCCTAATGAGTGAATTATCTCATGAAATGGTGGAATAAATATCTAGCATAATAATGGAAGTAATATGTCTTTCATAATAAAAAGAAACTAGGTGTTACTAAAAAAAGATGTAGTTTTAGTTTATACTTATTTCTTTTTATGAAATTTCGGCCCAAGTGATAAATGTGGGTAAAGTTTTATAAAACTTTGATCATTGAAAATAAAAATAGGTATTTGTTGAAGCGTAGATTTATTTTGGTGGTTCCGAAAATGTCTAAATGTATTTATTTTGCGAAACGTAACCAATTTATGTAACCGATAAAAATAAATATAAAAAGTTAATTATTACTTTCGTAAAATAATATAACGCTTTCTTGATGAAAACCTTAATTTGTTTGGTGTCCGTTTACATTAAATGTTGATTTTTAGCTTACACGATTTAACTATGAAATAAAAATTAAAAGTAAACGCATACGGGACAAGAAAAAAAATAGTAAAATGAATGGCGTCATAAATGACCTGAAATACGAAATGTTACAGTTTAGAGTCAAAAACATTTGAAGTTAAAATGAATCAAGTTTTGAACGAAAATGAATAACTCTTGGAACAAGTCATTAACAAAGATATTGTGAATGTAATTATGAATTCTTCTGCGAAATTGCTTCTGTGAATGTGCATGAATGTGAAAAGTGTCTCAAACTTGAGACTGCGCTTCTCAACAAAAGGATTTCGTTAAAAAAGAGATTTACAATAAACTGTTCAAAAGTTTTACCACTCTTGAAAAACATTGCATCTCTTTAGAAGTTGATAATCAACATAATCAGGAAAGTTTTCAAAGGGACAATTCTGTTTCAAATCAAAGTGCTCCAAGTTTTGATCAATTGTTTAAATTAAATGAATTGAAAGCTCAGTCCCAAGAGAAAGACGCGGTCATAAAAATGTTGAAAGAGAGAATTAACTCTCTAAGTGGAAAAATAAATGAGGATAAGATTAAAAAGGACTTAGAGGAGATTGAATCCATAAATATTGAATTGGATCACATGGTGACAAAGCTTATTGCTGAGAATGAGCATTTGAAACAGACCTATAAGCAACTTTATGACTCGATTAAACCAGCATGTATTCGATCAAAAGAACAATGTGATGATTTAATTAAACAAGTCAATCTAAAGTCTGTGGAAATTTCTAATTTAAATGCTAGTCTTCAGGAAAAAGTTTTGGTAATTACAGCTCTCAAGGATGATTTAAGGAAACTTAAAGGAAAAGCTCTAGTTGATAATGCTGTTACGACACACACTATTGATCCAGAGATGCTTAAGATTGATGTGGAACCAATAACCCCTAAATTGTTGAATAAACAGACAGCTCACTCTGCCTATATTAAGCACACTCAGGAAGAAGCTACCGTTCTTAGGGATCTAGTTGAACATGTTAAATCAAAATATCCACTAGATCAATCCTTAGAATCTGCCTGTAGGTATGCTAAACTAATTCAGGAGTTGCTTACACACATCAGTAAAACCTGCCCGAGTATCAACAATACTGATGGAAAAATAGTGGTTGTGACCCCAAAGAACAAGGACAAAAGAGTTAGATTCACTAAGCCCGTCACATCCTCAGGAAACACAATCACAAAAACAACCTCTACATCAAACCTAGTTTCTAACAAACCTATGTTGTCTTCTACAGGAGTAAAACCGTCTACTAGTGCTAGCGGATCACAACCTTTAGGCAATACAAAGAAAGATAAGATTCGGCAAACACCAAGTAGTACTCAGAAGAATAAAGTAGAAGCCCACCCTAGGAAAGTTAAATCTAGTTTGAAAAATAAAGATTGTGTTGTTCAACCTAAAGGAACTGCTCATGTGCAGCATTCCAAGCTTAATGCGAATTCTGAACTTAAATGTGTTAAGTGTAATGGTTGCATGCTTTCTGATAATCATGATTTGTGTGTTCTTGATTTTATCAATAATGTGAATGCTCGTAAAAAATCTAAATCTGTTAACAAAAGTTCAAAGAGAAAAGTTTGGAAACCAACAGGAAAGGTGTTTTCAAATATTGGATACATCTGGAGACCTACTGGTCGAACCTTCACTATAGTAGGAAATGCGTGCCCTTTAACTAGGATTACCACAACTACTGAAGTACCCCTTAGGAAACCAACTGCTCTAGAAAATGAAACACCTAAGCCTGTTGTAACATTGGTTTACTCAAGGAAACCTAGGAAATCTAAAACTAATGTTCCTTGATAGTAAATCTAAGGTTCTTAAATCTGTATCTGCTAACAAAAAGGAACCCAGTCAATCTTGGGGATCCATATTATTTCGATTTCCATCTTCCTCTCTTGATGAATGCAGGTCATCCAAATTGTTCTTTGGTATTTGGACTCCGGCTGCTCCAAGCATATGACCGGAGATCGCTCTCAGCTCACCAATTTCGTCAATAAGTTTTTGGGTACAGTCAAATTCGGAAATGATCACATGGCAAAGATTATGGGATATGGTGATTATCAGATTGGAAATGTTACGATCTTAAGGGTTTACTACGTGGAAGGACTTGGACATAACTTATTCTTCGTTGGACAATTATCGTGATTCGCCCTTAAGTTTGCTTTTCGTCAACACACCTGCATTCATACGTAATCTAGAAGGTGTTTTGACCCCTATTGACTGAGTCTCGAGGCAACAATCTGTATACTCTGTCCTCTTTGGAGATATATGGCGTCCTCTCCGATATGTCTAGTTGTCAAAGGCCTTAAAGACAAGGATCCTCAAGCTAATGGCACCGACGTTTTGTCCTCAACTGAACTTTGTTATAATCAACCAATTTAGCTAGACATGGACCTTGTTGAGGTCTCCCTAAGAATTAAAATTCGAAAAGACCATCTGTGTTATGGTTTATCGCTATGGGTAAAAGCGAAAAACCCCACAAACCGAAATCTTGAAGATACAAACAATAAAGAATAACATTATCTGTTGCACAGGATCTTTGGTGGACCATGCGTGTCGCAAGCGTTAATGGGAAACAAGTACATCCTCGAGTCATCATTGGATGATTTACTCGCGATCACATGGTTAAGTGCTTAAGGTCAAAAGATGAAGCTCCAGATTTCATAATCAAGTTTCTCAAGATGATCCAAGTGCCGCTTAAGATACCTGTCTGACGCATCCGAACAGATAATAGAACGGAGTTTGTTAATCAGACATTGCATGAATATTATAAGAAGGTTGGCATCTCTCATTAAACATCTGTTGCTCGCTTTCCACAGCAAAATGGTGTCATTGAAAGACGCAATCATACGCTAATTGAAGCTGCCCGCACAATGTTAATTTATGCAAAAGCTTCATTATTCTTATGGGCAGAAGCAGTGGCTACCGCATGTTACACCCAAAAATCGTTCCATCGTACGTCTTCGTCACGGCAAAACCCCATATGAGCTTTTACATGACAAACTTCCCGACTTATCATTTTTCCATGTATTTGGTGCACTCTTCTATTTGAAAAATGATAGTGAGAACTTGGGCAAGTTACAACCGAAAGCTGATATTGGTATTTTCATTGGCTATGCACCCACAAAGAAAGCATTTCAAATTTACAACTGACGTACCAAATGGATCATTGAGACAATTCATGTAGATTTTGATGAGCTGACTGCGATGGCTTCTGAACACAGCAGTTCAGGACCCGCACTTCATGAAATGACTCCTGCAACAAGTAGTTCAGGACTCGTGCCAAACCCTCCTCCCTCAATACCGTTTGTACCACCGTCAAGAACAGATTGGGATATTTTGTTTCAACTGATGTTTGATGAATTACTCACTCCTCTACCCATTGTTGATTACCCAGCCTCTGAAGTTGTTGCTCCAATTCATGAAGTAGTTACTCCAGTTCCTGCTGTATTAATCGGTTCACCTTCTTCAACAAATGTTGACCAAGATGCACCATCACCAAGTCATTCTCAAACAACACCCAAAACTCAACCTCCCATCATTCCTAACGATGTTGAAGAAGACAATCATGATATTGAAGTTGCACATATGGGTAATGATCCGTACTTTGGTATCCCAATTCTTGAAATCCCTTCTGATCAATCTTTATTGTCGGATTCTATTCATACAATTGTGCATCCCGATCACCAAATTTCTGAACATAATAGCAAATGGAATAAGGATCATCCACTTGAAAATATAATCGGTGAACTCGCTAGACCAGTTTCCACAAGACTGCAATTACATGAGCAAGCTCTTTTCTGTTACTATGATGCTTTCCTCACTGCTGTTGAACCTAAGACGTATAAAGATGCTTTGACTCAATCCTGCTGGATCGAAGCAATGCAAGAAGAGCTCAATGAGTTTGAACGCCTTAGAGTATGGGAGCTCGTACCCCGACCATATAAAGTTATGGTTATTACTTTGAAGTGGATCTACAAAGTGAAACTAGACGAACTGGGAGGTATTCTAAAGCACAAGGCTCGGTTAGTGGCTCGTGGTTATCGTCAAGAAGATGGAATTGATTTTGAAGAGTCTTTTGCTCTGGTTGCAAGACTAAAGGCTATAAGGATTTTTATCGCGTTTGCCGCTCACATGAACATGGTCGTCTACCAAATGGATGTTAAGACTGCGTTTCTAAATGGTAATTTGCGGGAAGAGGTTTATGTTAGCCAGTCAGACGGTTTTGTGGATCCAAATAACCCCAATCACGTGTACAAGCTAAAGAAAGCTCTTTATGGGTTGAAACAAGCTCCACGCGCGTGGTATGACATGTTGTCTTCGTTCCTGATATCCCAAGACTTCTCCAAAGGCTCAGTGGATCCTACTCTGTTTATCCGTAAGGAAGGCAAGGAATTACTTTTGGTACAAGTATATGTCGATGATATTATCTTTGTTGCATCTACACCTGAACTTTGTGACCTATTTGCTAAAATCATGTGTTCAAAATTTAAGATGTCAATAATGGGCAAAATCTCATTTTTCTTAGGACTACAGATTTTTCAAAATCCCAGAGGCATCTTTATTAACCAGTCAAAATATGCCCTTGAATCTTTAAAGAAATACGGTTTTTACTCTTTTGACCCAGTGGATACTCCCATGGTGGAAAAATCCAAACTGGATGAGGATAAAGAAGGGAAATCAGTTGATCCGTCACACTATCATGGCATGATTGGCACCTTCCTTTATCTCACAGCCAGTAGACTTGACCTACAATTTGCCTACTGAAAATCACTTATATGCGGTCAAAAGGATCTTTCGGTATCTTAGAGGAACCGTCAATCAGGGACTACGGTATCCGAAGGATTCTTCAATTGCACTAACAACATTTGTAGATGCGGATCATGCTGGTTGTCAAGATACACGCCGTAGCACATCTGGTAGTATGCAGTTCTTGGGAGATAGACTTGTTAGCTGGTCATCAAAAAGGCAGAAAAGCACTGCGATATCCAGTACGGAAGCTGAATATATTGCTATGTCAGGATGTTGTGCTCAAATTCTTTGGATGAGATCACAGCTTACCGACTATGGCCTTGGATTCAATAAAATTCCAATGTACTATGATAACAAAAGCGCTATTGCCTTAAGCTGCAACAATGTTCAACATTCCAGGTCAAAGCATATAGACATCAGATTTCACTTTATCAAGGAGCATGTTGAGAATGGGGTGATTGAACTTTACTTTGTCAATACGGAGTATCAACTGGCGGACATCTTCACAAAAGCCCTTGCAAGAGAAAGAATTGAATTTCTTATCAACAAGCTGGGAATGCGAAGTTTTACGCCAGAAACTCTAAAACAATTGGCAGATGAAGCTGAAGAATAGTGGTGGTACCTATTCAAATATCTTGTATCATATGTATATATATATTAAAAACCATAAAAACCAAAAAGATTTTTCATTTTATAAAAAATTATATAAAATCAAAATACAAAAATATAAAATATTTAAAACCAAAGAAAAAAAATGAGAAAAATATAAAAAGAGGTAATAATGGCATGTCTTCTGACAATCGATAACATTTACGGCCTTAGAAATGTCATTCAATAATGATACGAGGCTGTAAATGAAGTTCTAGCAGAAGTTTAATAGTTTTTTCAAAACATGCCAAATGGCTTGCTATTATTTCAGATAGCAACCCGGTCATCATCTTAAAGACAAGTATTTCAAAAAAAAAACTTGACCTCTCAACGGGAATTTATTCCCGGGCATGGTATGCTTTATGACCATGCAAAGGCTTATGTTTACTTTGCAACACAACCCGTGCTTCCTATATTATCATTAGTGTACGTGTCAGTGCACTTATGTGTTAAAGTAAGAGAAATCTTATTTCATGGTGTTTGATTTTCAAAAATAAAACCTTAAGTCATTAAAAAACTGCTTTTTCTAAGACATTCGACTTCTCAAACAATGACTACAGCTCATTAAATAGAAAACAGGTCACTGTTTGAGGGGGAGAAAATGTCAAATTTCTTTTTCATAATAATAATATGCTCATAAAGAAAAAGGTTTTAAATAATAACAGAATATCTTTTTTAAGGAAAGTTAATTAGGTTTAGTTTATGTGTGTCTTATATGTTATTTGTTTAAGCATTTAGGGAATATATTGCAAAATTAAGTCTATAGGTATGATAGTATAAACATTAGGGACTAATTGTGCTATTTGTTTAACTTATAAATGCCTTATAAAACTTATCTATGCAAAATAAAAGGGTATTGAAACTTGAGGGGCCAAATGTGTCAAAAACGAAAATCATTTTATAACATCACTCGACCCCGTCTCTTTACACACACAAACACACACTTAAGTTAGAATTTTTTTCCTCCCTCTCCCACATACGATCGCCACCCATCCATCAATCATTTCAAGTCGTTTTCAAGCCTAAGGTACAACATATAAATCGTTCTACATTACCTAACCTACCAACATCTCAAAGGAATTTGGTTTTCATCTATTTTTTTATCTCAAAATCCCTAATTTTCAAATTAGGGTTCTTGAAAATCAAACTGGCTAAAAAGCCAAATTAGTTGAGGGGTTTTGTAGTTTTTGGTGTGTAATATACTAGTTTAACTCAGTTTTATGTATACTTAACATATGAATCGAATATGATTAATTGTTTGTACGAAAAATTAGGTTTTTGAGTTTTAATGTAATATGTTAATGGGTTTTGTGTGGGAATGTTGTTTTAAGCATTCTTGAATGTGTTTGAATCATTAAAACATGCCCTTGATTGTAGTGTGTTGTATAAATGTGCGTTAATGGTTAAATGTGCTCGTTTTGTGTATGTTATTGATGATTCTATGGATTCTCATTGTTATCATGTCCTTAAGCATGGTTCTTGTGATTTAAATGCTAGTACAATCAAGTTTGAATGCTTAAAAATGACTTGATTGCGAAAGGTTAACAATGAACCGAACAACTAGTGTTATTAGGAATCGAACAACTTAGTTGATAGCAGGAACCGAACAACTAGTGTTATTAGGAACCGAACAACTTAGTTGATAGTAGGAACCGAACAACTAGTGTTATTAGGAACCGAACAACTTAGTTAACAGTAGGAACCGAACAACTAGTGTTATTAGGAACCAACAACTTAGTTGATAGCAGGAACCGAACAACATGTTGTCTTTTGGAACCAAACAACATGCACTCTTTGTGAACCAAACAACTTACTTTGTTTTGAAACCGAACAACTAGTGTTATTAGAAATCGAACAACTTAGTTGATAGCAGGAACCGAACAACTAGTGTTATTAGGAACCGAAAAAATTAATTGATAGTAGGAACCGAACAACTAGTGTTATTAGGAACCGAACAACTTAGTTGATAGTAGGAACCGAACAACAAGTGTTATTAGGAACTGAACAACTTAGTTGATAACAGGAACCGAACAACTGTTGTTATTAGGAACCGAACAACTTAGTCGATAGCAGGAACCAAACAACTGCGGTTACAACAAGCCTAATTATCATAAACAACATTAGATTATAACCAAAAGGATGACTTTAAAACTTGTGTTAGCGTAACAAAATTAATATAATTATCTTTGGAATCTAATCAAGTCAAATTGGATTAAATAAATTACCCTAATTTAAGTTCACTCTTTCATGAATAGTTTTCTAAATGTGTTACATGCATTAAGTGCCAAATTCTAAAAAGGTCTCCATGTACAGTATGTATATAAACATTGGTTTGTATATTACTGTATCGACTCTTTCTTAGCAGAATCATGAGTATCACCTAAATAATCTTATAATAGAAAAGTGCAAATGATATTAAACATGAGGGGGTGATTGTGTCAAAAAACTAAAAAGTCTTATAAAGCACCACATTCAAGCCTAAAGAACCTACCTTTCAAGTTGCTTTGGATGTTCTTTCTCTCACTCTTTTTTATCCATCTTTCTTGATCACTGCTAGTATCCATGCTGTCTACATGCATGAATTCTGGGCTACTGCATCTTACCACAAGCATTCCATCAGACTCAAGCTAAACACAAAGAGATATTCTTTTGATCTGGATACTTTCATAAGAGAACTTGGCTACCCCAGAAACATTAAATTACTGTCTGATGTCAATGTTGATATTCTACCTCAACCTTGGAGAACATTCGGAACTATCATAAACAAATGTCTCAGCGGTAAAGTAACTGGAATTGATTCACTTTGTCTCTCTAGGGCTCAAATCCTTTGGGGTTTATATCACCAGCAAAAAGTTGACTATGCCTACCTCCTATGGGAAGACCTAGTTTTTCAAATTGAGAACAAGGAATCACAGAAGAACAAATACATGTTCTACCCAAGATTCACCAAAGTCGTCATCAATCACTTCATGTCACAAGATCAATCCATTCCAAGAAGAAACAAAGTGGACTGGCACATGGCTAATGATGATCCTATTCTCACTACCATGAGATTCATCCCTCAGCATGAAGTTGTCCAAAAATATGGTGCCATTCTTCCTGATAACTTAACCACTCAAGCAATGAAAGAATCTGAAGCGTACAAGACTTACTATGCTTTTGCTACTGGAAAGGCGATTCCAAAACCAAAGTATGTACGTCGAACTACCAAGGAGAAGACTGTACAAGCACCTAAAGCTTCTTCCGGTAAAAGAATCAAATCTGCTGCTAAGGTGACTAAATCAGGAAAGAAGAAGCAACCTGCTCAAGGATTGGAGACTCTATCTGAGATAGCCCTGTCTAAAGCTAAACAGATGAAGATTGCTCTCGAAAGAAGCAAGACACAACAACACAGCTCTCATGCCAGCAGTTTAGGTGCAGATGAAGGAACTGGTGTTAAACCAGGGGTTCCAGATGTACCAACATATGGATCTGATGACAAGTAAATCTCTTGGAAGTCCAGTGAAGAGGAGGATGATGATGAAGTAGTCGTGAATGATGATGATGATGATGACAATGATGATGATAATGACGATGCTAATAATCAAGACGATGCTAATAATCAAGACGATGAAGGATAGGAATATGATGAACATGATGATGAAGAACAAGGTGATGATGATGAGCAAACTGATTCAGATAATGATGGTGATGACTTCGTTCATCCCAAGTTTTCCACTCATGATGAAGAAGATAAAGAAGAAGATAGATTTGATCCTCAGGTTCAAACACTTTCTCATGTTGAATCCACTGATGATGAAGACAGTGATGAAGAAATTCAAGGTGCGAATGTTGAGGGAGACAAACACGATGAAAAGGAGACAAATGAAGAGGTCGAAGCAAATGAATTATATAGGGACGTAAACGTCAATCTGGAAGGACGAGATATTGAAATGACAAATGCTCAACAGATCAATGTTGAACCTACTCAAGAAACAAAAGATACTCATGTAATAATCACCACTCTGGTCAATCCTGAAGGTCAACAACAGAGTTCTTCTGTGTCATCTGGCTTCCTTTCTAACACGCTCAACCCCAGTCCATATACAGGTATTGACTCTATATTCAATCTTAACACTGAGTCAACTTCTTTGGTAGATGTTCCAGTTACTGCTATTGTTGAGCCACCTCTCTTGTCTGTAACAACCACTCCTCCACCACCCACTCCTCTCTCACACATCCGCAACAAACACTAGTTCCTACACCAGCAACTGTTCCAAGCTCTTCCCTACAAGATCTTCTCAATTTTGGCTTCTTATTTGGGTTTGGCCATAGACTAAAAACTTTAGAAAACAACTTCTTAAAGTTCAATCAAACAAATCAATTTGCTGCGGCAGTTTCTTCAATTCCCGGCATTGTTGATGTGTACCTTGCCAACAAGATGCATGAAGCCGTCAAACAGCTGTTCAGTTATAATCCGAAAGACTTGGAGATGAAGCTCAAGCTGAAAATACAGACTTCATCAACAAACTTGATGATAACATTAAGAAAATAATCAAGGATCAAGTCAAGGAACAAGTTAAAGCTCAAGTCTCTAAGATTTTGCCAAAAATTGAGAAGACAGTAAATGAACAACTCGAAGATGAGGTTATGACTCGTTTATTTACTAAATCCAAGACATCTCTTGCTATAGTTGCCAACCTATCTGAATTAGAGCTGAAGAAGATTCTCATAGACAAGATGGAGAGCAATAAGTCAATCCACAGATCTGACAAACAAAAGAATCTCTACAAGGCATTGGTTAAAGCTTACGAAAGTGACAAGCTCATTCTTGACACTTATGGTGATATTGTCTCGTTTAAAAGACGAAGAGATGATGAGGATAAAGACGAAGAACCCTCTGCTGGATCAACCCAGGGGTCCAAGAGAAGACGGGCTAGAAAAGAACCCGAGTCAACCACTACACCAAAGGAAAAGACACCCAAGTCAACTGGCAAGTCAACTGAAGGGTCCAAATCTCTTCACAGGTCAGCTGGCGAGTCTGCTCATGTAGAGGAGCCAATGCACACCACCATGGATTTGGAAGAACCCGCACATCAAGAGTTCGAAACTGGAGCTAATAAAGATCAACCAGTTGATGAGACCCCTCATCGTTATAATTGGTTTCAGAAACCCACTAGACTTCCATCTCCCGATCGTGATTGGAACAAGACTTTGCCTGCTGATCATGGACTAGTTCAACCTTGGTTAGGCAATCTGGCTAGGGAAGAAGGTCCTCGTAAATCATTTGATAAGATAATGGATACTCCTTTGGACTTCTCATCATTTATGATGAACCGGCTCAAAGTTGATACTCTAACACCTGAATTACTAGCCGGTCCAACAATTGAGCTGATGAAAGGCACATGCAAGAGTTTGGTCGAGCTAGAATACTTCTTTGAAGAAGTCTACAAGGCAACCACGGATCAACTAGATTGGAACAACCTTGAAGGACAACAATATCCTCATGATCTGCGAAAGCCACTACCATTGATACCTAACTCTCGCGGTTATCAAGTTATACCATTTAATAACTTCATCAACAACGACCTTGCGTATCTATCTGGTGGTGTCTCAAGCCGAACATATTCAACTTCTGTTATGAAAACCAAGGCTGCAGATTATGGTCATATCAAATGGATTGAAGATTTGGTCCCTACCATAATGTGGAGTGAAGTGCCGGTCAACTACGACAAACATGCACTCTGGGGAATTTCTCATTGGGGATGCAAATGTCAACAATTCTATGGATTCGCTGCTAACAGGGAATCTGCTCGTGATGTCTACTACAAACGTAGAATCATTTCTATCACAAAACTTTAGATTGTCAAATGGCATGGCTACAAACATTTGGATTGGATAACCGTTCATAGAGATGATGACAAGCTATATACATTCAAGGAAGGAGACTTCAAGAGGCTTCGCCTTCAAGACATCAAAGATATGCTGATCCTTCTTGTTCAAGGCAAGCTGACAAATCTCAATATTAAAGATCGTCTAGCTTTTGGTGTCTCTCTGCGGATGTTTACAAGAAGTATTGTCATTCAAAGGCATGTTGAAGATCTTCAGTTAGGTGTCGAGAGTTACCAAAATAAGCTCAATGATAATGTAACTTTTTAGGGGTAATTATAATCTATATATAGTATACGTATTCCGAAAGACTCAAAGAAATTACTTTTATCCAAAGTACAATCAAAAATCTCTCGGGTCGTTTCCCGTCGAGGCGTGAATTTGAGAATCGAGTATCGGTTTGTGAATAATGCTTGAATAATCAAGATTTTGAATTGGTTATCTATTTCTACAAATAAAATTCAAAATCAAGTAAAAGAACCCTAAAATGAAAGCAATTTAAGTTAAAAACATAAAATAGGAACGTAAAAACGCGACTTAAAAAACTAAATTATCAAAATTTAAACCTAAAATGAATTTTAAACTTTTAATAAACCCTAAGTGACTAAAATGTAAGAATAAAGAAAACTAGACCAAAAA
>BQNB010153984.1:1836-15577 GCA_026074375.1 Tanacetum coccineum
TACTTACTCTTGCTGTGATTCAGAATCATTAGGACATACAAGAATATTATATACAAATGCAGCAATTTAAAATCATCACACAATTAATTACACATTCGGGCTTAGATTAGCACTGGCACTATTAGCAACCAAGCTCACCCAGAATGTACCACACAAACATGGGATAGGCGTATCCCTCCGTTCCATCTTGGATAGGCGTACCACTCTGATCCATCATGGGTAGGCGTACCCCTCCGATCCAACAATGCATATACATAAGCCATATAATATTAAGTAATGTCCAAAACCAAGTAAAGCAATTATTCGCAGTTATTAAAACATTTTAAAACATAATTTAGTATCATTTTCACCCCAGAAAACATAGAAAAAAGGGCTATGAATACTCACCTCGTGCTTCACAAACGCGCACACAAATTCCTAGCAAAGTCTATAGAAACAAAATCTACTGGTTACGCATGATTAAGGTTTCACGGCCTTAAACATGTAACCTTTCAATTGATGTATACTAATTTCTATAATATGTTTATAAACACCTTGCCATACATCCCATACTTTATTTATACTCTAAATACCTTAAATCCCTTTATTTAAGTTTTCAGATTATAGCAGAATTTTGTAGTCACTTCATGATCACTAATAAAATACTAAATGACCCAATTAGGTTTCCATACTGCATTTCCTACATCTTCAATGAGTTGTATAACTACTATAATTTTTAGAAAATATAATAAAAAGTCTAGCTATTTAAAAAAATCAACATCGGAAAGTGTCCAGAAATTGACCTGATTGGACCACTCAAAAGTTTGACTCGACCAGACCTATTTAGACACTTGAGAAAAATCTACAAATTTTTTTTAAATTCATAGACATCATAAACTTGCTATTGTAGGAATTCCATCAATTAAAAAGACGGTTTGATATGGTTTTTGACCTCACAATCACAACCTAGAATTTGCCCCTAAAACTCAGTTTTGACAACAAATCTTGTAAAATTAATTTTGACTGACTTCTACTCACTTTTAATTCATGAAACCACATAGGTTAGAAAGTAGACTCTCTGTAGTTAATTTTAGGCTCAAGAAAATCAATAAAAGCTATCTGTATGACCGAGTTATGACTCTTACAAGTTGACCTAAAAATCTGTCCAATTTTAATTCCGAATTTGACAACAATTTAATCTAACCAAACGCATCTAAACGATACTACTTACACCCTAATTGATTAATAATGATCAAACTAACATGTTTACTGAATTTTTATGAAATCCTAATTTTCATCAATTAAAAAGTTACAATAAATTAAATTAAAAGAAAAGGTTAAGTAAAGGGTTATATGAAAACCTTTAACCGCAAACACACGATTCTTGAACTCTAAATTTTCTTTAAAAATTTTGATGGTTTCCTTCTAGTTCTTCATGAATGTCGACACAAAGGGAGAGAAAAGAGAAAAATAATGATCTAGGGTTTAGATTTAAAGGGAGTATTTATACTAGTTTTAAGATAAATATGAAAGAGATTTGTTTCCCTATCAAACTTGGACTCTTTTTTTAAGCCGGACACAAACACTTCCCATATTTATCTTTTTTTATTTTTTTTCTTTTATTTTTTTGCTGGAATTTATATATATTTTTATATAATTTTTTAAAACAAAACTATATATTACATATTTACTTAAAACTCTTTTAAAGAAATGTACATAACTTCAAATATAATTACTTAAGCTACTCTTAATTTCCCCCAACTAATATTAGCATACACTAACTAAATAAATTATTATATCTTGACTTACTAAATAATCTCATCCCGAAATCAACGATACACGGTACGCTAATTTCTCAAATGCCATAATATCCAAACGCACTAAAATTTCAAAATCACCATCAATACAAAAATGAAATGATTAAATCGTTCATTCCTACCATCTCAAACTCATATAATAAAACATATACCATATAACACATAACCCTAAAACGACTTACGTACATAAATCAAAACACATAAAGCTAGGCAAGCTAACACTAATGGTTTAACTAACCTCGCTAAATCACGGTTGTCACAGTCATTGCTCGTTAAATTCACGATTACAAGACTTTATCTCTAAACCGATCCAAGTTTGCATTGTAAACATTTGATACAACGTGTTTACTTCAAAAGATCAAACTCTAGCAGATTCGAGAGCTAATAAAAGACCTCCAATGCTTAGGAGAGGGAATTATATTCCATGGGAAAATAGATTGAGAAGATTTTTGGATAATAAACTTGAAGAAGGTGAACGGATGTGGTATTCAATTCAAAACGGATCGTATGTGAGGCCAATGATTCCTGATCCAGACGATGCTCAAAATAAAGATGGTAATGTAAATCAAGTAATTCAAACATTGTCCAAAATGACTGAAGGTGAAAAGAAGCAATACACTGCTGATGTGAAAGTCATGAATTATCTTCTTTAAGCAATACCAAATGATATATACAATTCAGTAGATGCGTGTCAAAATTCTAAAGAAATGTGGGAACAAATTAAAAGGTTGATGTTTGGTTTAGAAATTACAAGTTAGGTGAGACACTCACGTCTTACGAATGAGTTTGACAAATTTGCAGCAAACGAAGGAGAATCGTTAGAATCTGTGTATGAAAGATTAACAACGCTTGTGAAAATTATGGATCGTAATAATGTTCGTCCCATTCCAGTGTCAATCAACACTAAGTTTCTTAATTGTTTACAACCCAAATGGAGCAAATATGTCACCATCGTTTGTTACAATCAATCTGGAAGTATCACATCATAGATAAGTTGTATGATTCTTTAGTACAATTCAAACCACATGTTATCACATCTAAAGCAAAGAAAGCTACCAACAATCATGATCCATTAGCCCTTCTTGCTAAAACTAATGCTTCTTCATCAAATTATTCTTATTCACCGTAACTATACTATGTCACACATCCTTCATCAGTTGTTGACTATAAAGATAAATATCAAGGGGAGTTACAAGGGGATTCTCAAGAGGATAAGCTTACAACTGCAATGATGCTATTAGCTTGAGCAATCACTCAAAAGTTCTCTACAGCAACAAATAATCGTCTTCGTACTTCATCAAACACAAGGAACCAAGCTGTAATTCAGGATGGTCGTGTTGACATTCAAATCAAGAATGCTGGTTATGGTGGCAATGGTAATAAGTATGCAGGGAGACAAAGAAGAAATCAGGCAGGCAATGGAAATGATGACAACAATCAAATTATTCAGTGTGCACCACGAACTGAGTCAAATCAGGGAAAGACGAATGTTCAGTGTTATAACTGCAATGAAAAAGGCCACTATGCTCGTGATTGTTTAAAACCAAGAGTTCATGATGCAAAGTACTTCAGAGAACAAATGTTGTTAGCTATAAAAGATGAAGTTAGAAGCAACCTCAACAATGAAGAAAATGATTTCATGCTTGACACTTCATTTGATGATGAAAGAATGGAAGAATTAACTGCTGCAGTCATGCTGATGGCTCGAATCCAACCAGCTAATGGTAATGCTGGGACTGTGCCATCATATGATGCAAAGGCTGTCAGTAAGGTAAATGCTTCATCTAAGGTTCATGAACAATTGAGTCATGAGAAACGTAAAACAGTTATTCAAACATCAGATGATGATCAAATTGATTCTAATATCATATTTGATGATCCTTATGTGGACAATAATGGTGGTATGTTTAACCATGATTCAAGTGATCATGACAAATATCAAGAAATTCAAATGCTAGCATATAATGTTAAAAAAGAAGCTGAAAATCAAAAGCGATTAAACATTGAGCTTAACAAACAAAACATATTGCTACAACAGGAGCTTGAGACGTGTAAGGATCGAGTCAAATCATTTGAGTAAAAAACACTTCAATGTTCAAAATATAAAGATACATGTGAAGAATTGACACATGAATTACGGACTGATAAGGACACTATTGAGAGAATTTTGAAAGAAAAAGACAAGATTCAAAAAGATTTTTTCAAAATTGAAAATGAAAAGATAATAATTCAACATGAAACTCAGTTAGCTAAAAAAGAATTTTAGAGAACAAGAAAAACGGTATCTTGAAGATATTTGTGATCTTGAAGAAAAACTGAGTTCTCATGATCGTATATTTTACAAACTGGGTCAATCAATTCAAACAATTCACATGCTTGGAAAGACACCAAATAAAGTTTATGATTTTTTCTTAAAGCTGGGTTGGGTTACAAAAATCTCAAATGTCTCAATAAGGCCATTGCAGCACAACCAAAAATGTATGATGGTGAAAAGCTTCATAGTACTAAATTAGTAATTCATTCACCTGATTCCGAGGAAACTTTAGAAGATGCGGAAGAAAGTCGATTAAAAATGAGACACGAGATGGTTCAAAATAATTATGAGAAACTGAATTCGCTTTATGAAACATTTGTTCCTCAACAAGAACTTCTGTTTAATAAACATATTTTTCAGTTCTTTCTACTTCTTTAAATGATTCTGTGTTAAAGGAAGTCACGTCAGAATTACCAATTAAAACAATGCCAAAAGAAAGTAAATTGTTAAAAATGTTTGAAAATTTTGAATAGCTCAATTTATGCTTTGAGAGCAAGGATTGATAACACTCTTTTAAAAGACAGTCAACGAAGGTAGTTGTCTGACAGTCAAAATTATTTACTAGAGTTTTACAAAATTGATGTAATTCCGATGTCTGTTTCTTTAACAAAGAATTTGAAAGAACTTAAAGAAGAACTCATTGAAGAAGTACAGGAATTGTTAAATATTTTTGATTCAATGGAACAGAAAGTTGACAGAAAATCTTCAAAAGAAAACATTCTTCAAAATGAGATTGATCGACTTTTGGAAGTATCTTTGACAAGTGATATTCAACATTGTATGTTGATTTCTGTTGAAAAACAGAAAAATGAGTTGTTTCAAGCTGAACTTGAGAAAAGTTCAAGTGACTCCAAAGATATCCAAGCCAATTTGCTCAAAAGAATCAAAATTCTTGAAAACGATTTTAAGCGATCACAAGCTTAAAGTATTAATTTTGAACTCAAATTGCAACATCAAAAAGAGAAAATGGCTTGTGATGTCTCTTGGAAGTCAAAGTTGTAAACATTTAATGATGAGAATGTGTTGCTTAAAACTCAAGTTGATTCAGTTGTTCAAGAAAGAGAAAACATTAAACTTGAATTTCAAAAGCTTTTTAACTCAATCAAAACAACACAATCTCAACATAAAAAAGAAGATGATGAATTAATTGAAAATGCAATCAAAAGACATATGTTATTGCCGATGTGTGTGCTCAAAATCAAGATCTTTTGATGACAATTTCTGAGCTTAAAAATAAGCTTCGAAAAATTGAAAAGGGAACAAATGTGAACACTAAGTTTGACAAATCTGAGACCTTAGGAAAATTGGTATGTGTAACACCGTTCAACAAAACTCTAGCAAACAAGGCTAAGAACGTGTCAAACACCAAGGTTCCTTTAGATAGGTCAAAACCAGTCACTTCACAGTTTACTCCCAAAACCGAGCAAAGTGGAAAAAACAATGAGAATGTAATTGCAAAAGGAATGTATAAGATAATCAAGCAAGAAACAAAAACACCAAATTCTAAGGCTAACATAAATGTTTCAAATTCCACAGGTGTAGAAAGTTTTAATAGTGTTAGATGACCAAAGGCTAAGGATACTAAATCGAAGAAAAAAGTCTTAAAACACTAAGACCTCATTTACATATGTTTGGAAGACATCAAGTAGTGCTAGCATAGATTCTAATAAATGTGAACCAAAGGATTTTAATGTTTGTCAAACAAATGCATGTATATCAAATTCTAAGACTATAAATGCATATGTAAATGTTGTCAATGATGGTTCGAATATTATTTGTATTTCGTGTGGTAATGATGTGTTCTTGCATTCTCATGAAAAGTGCGTTGCTCATTATGCCTTGTTTAGAAATTCTAGTGTTAAGAGAGTCTTATTCCATTCCCTCGTAGCAGCAAAATCTAAGAATTTAGGAGCTACTTTTGTAGTTGCAAAATCTAGATTAAGTGTTGTTAAAACCCAACAACAAAAGATAAGGTCTCTAGTGCGTCACCACTATCTCAAGATTCTAGTCAAAGTAGGATACTTAGCAATTACATGAACAATAAAATCGCAATAAGCAAAAAGTGGCAAAAGTGGTTTGAATACCAACAAGGTTTTAATTAAATCAAAAATACTCAATTACCATCTTGTGAGAAAAAGAGTAAAACCAGTGATAGATCTAAGTCTAAAACACCGGTTACCACTCAAAAATGGGTAGCCAAACTGTCCACTCTTCCATCTGCATTTGTTTCATGTGTTGCAGGTAATCCAGCTCGTCCTTTGGATTGTTAATAGCGGATGCTCGAAGCATATGACTAGCAATCTTCAACTGCTAAGAAATTTCTTTAAGAAATTCATGGGAACAATCCGCTTCAGGAATGATCATTTTGATGTAATCACTGGATACAGAGATTGTGTTCAAGGCAATCTTACAATTTGTCACGTTTATTATGTTGAAGGCCTCGGACATAACTTGTTTTTGGTCGGACAATTTTTGTGATGGAGACTTAGAAGTAGCCTTTCGTTCAAACACGTGTTATGTTCGGAATTTAGAGGGTGATGATTTGCTTACCGGTTCTTGTGATTCAAATCTTTACACTATTTCTATTTCCGAGATGGAGGCTTCTTCTTTAGTGTATTTAATGTCCAGAGCCACATCAACAAAATCTTGGCTATAGCACCGTAGGCTTTCTTATTTGAATTTTGGTACCATTAACCAACTCACTTCAAACGATCTAGTTGATGGGCTTCCAAAATTTAAGTACAACAAAGATCACTTATGTCCAGCTTGTGAATAAGGGAAAAGAAAGAAAGCTTCACTTCTACCAAAATTGGTTTCAAGCATAGAATCCAAACTCGAACTACTTCACATGGATTTGTGTGGACCGATAAGGGTCGCAAGTATTAATGGCAAGAAATATATTCTAGTGATATTTGATGATTATTCTCGGTACACATAGGTATATTTTCTTCGTACCAAAGATGAGGCTCTAGATATGATTATCGATTTTGTTAATCAGGTTCAAAGGAATCTAAAGGCTCAAATTCTGACAATTAGAACTGATAATGGAACCGAATTCAAAAATGAGAAATTACAAGCATTTTATGCAAAGTTAGTCATTGTTCATAAAACTTTAATTGCTCGAATGCCTTGACAAAATGGTGTTGTTGAACGACGAAATTGAACACTCGTCGAGGCTGCTCGCACAATGCTTATCTTTTCTAAAGCACCAGAATTTCTTTGGGTTGAGGCCATTGCTACTGCTTGCTTTACTCAGAATTGCTCGATTGTACACACAAGGCACAATAAGACTCATTATGAGATGATTCGTGGAAGGAAACCCAATGTTCAACACTTTTATGTGTTTGGATCTCTTTTTATCCAATAAATGATCCTGATGATCTTGGGAAGATGAAACCGAAGGATGATATTGGTATTTTTATTGGCTATTCAAATACATCACATGGATTTCATATCTACAACCACCGAACCAAAAAGATAATTGAAACAATCCATGTCAAATTTGATGAACTCACAACTATGGCTTCTAAATGCAACGATTTAGAACTCGGAACAAACTGTATGAATTTTCAAGATTCATCAAAAGTTTCACAATCTATACCTTCAAAAACAAACCTGGATAATTTGTTTGGTCCTTTATATGATGAATACTATCTGACAAGTTCAACAAAAGTGTCTAATAATTCTGCTGAAAATACTCCTAATAATGAAAACACTTCCTCATTGTCAATTATCATTGAAGAAGATAAAGCTCCTCAAATAGTATCTTCATCAGAAGAACAAGTTGCTACTGAACCAAACTCTCTAGTCTTGAATGAAATTACCGACGAATTTGTTCAAGAAGACGTTGCAGATTTTGATGGAAATGTGTTTTATAATCTACCTCAAACTCCTGTGTTTGAAGTAGCTGAGACGTATTCAACATATCAGGATCTACCAAATATGCACGAGTTTCACCAAAAACATCACTCAACTGATAAGTGGACTAATAATCATCCAATTGAACAAGTGATTGGTGATTCCTCAAAACCTGTAATGACGAGAAAAAGACTTCAAACTGATGCAGAAGTTTGTATGTATGCACTGACAGTGAGTACAATCAAACTGAAAAATATCAAGGAAGCTATGCTTGATCACATCTAGATTAAATCTATACAAGATGAGCTTAACCAGTTCAAACACCTTGATGTTTGGGAACTTATCGAATGTCCTATTGGCATAAATATAATCATAGTGAAATGGATTTAGAGAAACAAGACTGATGCTGAAAACACGGTTATTCCGAACAAGTCTCGTTTAGTTACCAAAGGATATGGTTAAGAAAAGGGAATAGATTTCGAGGAGTCATTTGCACTAGTTTCAAGACTTAAAGTTGTCAGAATCTTTATGGCATATGTGGCTCACAAAAACTTTCCTATTTACCAGATGGATGTTAAAACAGCATTCCTGAATATTCCACTAAAAGAGGAAGTTTTTGTTCGTCAGCTCGATGGTTTTGTAGATCCAGACTTTCCTAACCACGTTTATCGTCTTAAGAAAGCTTTATATAGTCTCAAATAAGCACCGAGAGCCTGGTATGACAAGCTTTCCTCGTTTCTAATTAAACATAATTTCACAAAATGTATTGTCGATTCGACATTGTTTACAAGAAGACACGGGGATGACATTTTGTTAGATCAAATCTATGTCGATGACATAATTTTTGGGTTAACTAAACCCGTTTTTGCAAAAGGATTTGAAAAACTCATGAAGGATAATTTTGAAATGTCGATGATCGGTGAAATGAAGTTCTTTCTCGAACTTCAAGTTCATCAATCTCCCTGAGGAATCTTTATATATCAATCTCAATATACTATGGATCTTTTTAAGAAACACATGATGGAAAAATGTGATACCGTAAGCACACCAATGGCTACTACTAAACTAGATGCAGATTTACAAGGTAACCCAGTAGACAAAAATAAGTATTGTAGTATGATTGGGGGTCTTATGTATCTTACTGTCAGTCATCCAGACATTGCCTATGCGACATTTGTATATGCGCGTTATCAGGAACGCCAAACTGAAAAACACCTCAAAGAGGTCAAAAGGATCTTTTGCTATCTTAGACAAACCATTAACATAGGTCTATGGTACTTGAAGGATTCTGAGTTTGAGCTAATTGCCTCTTCAGATGCAGACCATGCAGGGTGTAATGATGATTGCAAAAGCACTTCTGGAGGCATTCAATTTCTGGGAGACAAACTAGTCAGTTGGTCATCAAAAAAGCAGCCATGTCAACTGCGAAAGCTGAGTACATGTCCTTATCTGCATGTTGTGCTTAAGTCATTTGGATGAGAACGCAACTGCTGGATTATAGATTTCGTTACAACAAGATTCCAATATATTGTGACTCGAAGAGTGCAATTGCCATATCTTTCAATCCGGTACAACATTTGTAGAAGTATCAAATCACTTAACAACTAATTAAGAAAGAAAGTTTAGAGAGAGAAAGGAGGGTTATAGCACTTAGTGAGAGAAAGAAAAGAAAATGTAATATTATGAGTAACCAAATGAACAACGCAACCCTCTCTAAGGCATGAAGAGGGGTATATATACCTTGCAAAGGCTAGTCAACATAAGGATGACTTATGTTGACTCAATTAGCTTAGTTAGTTTCAAAATATATTCTACAAGCTATACTATTACAACTTTGGAAGTGACCGAGTCTTTTCTTAATTTCTAACAATCTCCCCCTAAGGGATGTTACTCCAATTTACAAAAACTTATGCTCTACATTCTATGAATTTCTTCAATCTTTAGCTCACAGTCTTGTAATCTTGTTCTTTATCTTGTGAATCTTAATGTAGTAATCTTTAGACTTTTAGGCTTTAGCTTGTATCTTTGATTTGACTTATATGTGATATTTGAGCTTCTTGAGATCATTAACCAAGCATAATCTTTTTTCACCATCTTATAATATTTGCCTTCTTATGATCTTGTGACTTCTAGACTGACATGCTCATACTGTTGTTGATGTTGAAAGCTTGTGTAAGACATCTTTCTTGATAATCTTTAACTTTAACACTTTGTCAGTTTATGAAGGACATGTGTTATCAACTTAATACTTCGTCACTTCAAGAAAGACATACGGTATTAGAGTAGCAGAAGTCTTGAAACATGTACTTGAGCTTTCATGATGTTGTTACTTATGTCGGACGAGTATGAACATGTGGTATTGGCTTTGACTTGTCATCAGGGAACTGCTACCACCATTAGTAAATCTGCATGAATGGGTTAGTGATAAACAAGATATATGGATGAAAGTGGCTATGTCACTTTGTCAAATACGGTTGTAACAACCACTATTCCCTATTAATCAGTATAAATACTGTCTGTGATCAGGTAGAATTCCTAAGAATCTCCTTGACAGGGTTTCGTAGTTGTACTAGCCATTCTCATTACCGGAGTGTCTCAAAGCAAACAACACTGTAAGAGTGAACTGGTAAGTTACTATCTTCCTGATTAAGCCGTCAATTCGTGTTCAGCTTTCCTATGTCCAGATACCCTTGTGAGGCTTCCCATGGACATAAAATTGAAAATTAATTTAGAAAATCAGTCGGTGTATTAAGATGCAAACGGTTTTTATAACACACCAAAAGTTTTAACTTTTTCAAAATTCATATGTCCATAAGTTGAACCGAATTGATATCTAGTATCACAAGTTCAATCCTTGTAGGATCTCACAAGTCACCTACCAAGAGCTTGTTTGATGTTGGCTCAAGCATGATTTCCATTTCACTGTGAATACTTTAGTATTATTTGGATGTTCTGGCAAAATCACAAGGATAATGTGTAGGACTCTTGATATATTTCTTGTTTTCACTTGTGTGAATTAGCAAGCATATTTTAGATAAGTATCCTAATGAGATTTATGGATGATCTCTGTGGAAAACTAGAAGGGGGTTGAATAGTTTATCGCTTTTTAAATTAATGTTATGTTTGTTTATAAAAACTTAGATTCAACTTTATATGAATTCATAATATGCACAATATAGACAATTTAAATAATCAAGTAAGTAATGATAAGATGTAAATAAATGTGCAAGATAAGAGATGGAAAGATCAAACTACAACACGAGGATTTATAGTGGTTCGGTAACGAAGCACCTCTTCGCCCTACTCCACTCCCTGAGCACCAAACTTAAGAGTTTTCTTCACTATGTCAACAAGCTACCTTTAGGCGGAGAAAACCATACACAACTTAGGTTACACCAATTTCCGACACAAAGCTAAATGTCAAGTTCTAATCCTAGCTAGAACCAATCTATCACAACACAACACACCACTTCATGACAAATCATAACTTAGGTTCAATACATAACTTTTCTCTACTTCACAACTTATCTTCACTTCACAACTTCACTTTGCTTTACAACTTCACTTCACCAAGACACTAATATGAGCATACCAATCTATCACAACTTACTAAGATCACCCGATCTAACTATACTTACAATGATCACTACAATCTACTTAGTATACACAACTACGATACACACTTTTACAATATACATAAATAATTTACAAGATATGATGCAATTGCAACAAGGTTGCAAGGACACACACTAAGCTATAATACTTCTTCACTTGATGATAGAAAGTATTCTTCTCTTGCACTTGAGGATCAAAGATTGGATCACTTGGAAACAATGCTTTATGATTTAATGATCAAAGGAAAGAAAGGAAAGTATAAACTGATTTAAAACAGAAAGAAAGTGTGTGCAAAAGGTAAGAAAATCAGTAGGGAATAGTCCAGTATTTATAGGCAAGCTGTGACAAAAAAACACGTAGCAGGTCCCCTTAATTAGGGTTCCGATCACCTTAAAATTGAGGGGGCCACCCGTTATAATTAAGAGGGCCGCCCAAGCCTGACTCTCCCTTTTTTGTCTTTTCTGGAACATTTCTAGCCATTTTTGGGTATAAAATTTGATTCAAAATATTTATTTTGAATAAAACATTTCTTTTAAATCCAAAAATGTTTTTTAAAAGTTATAAAATTGTTTGTGACATTTTTATAAAAAAATGTGAGGTTGAATAAAAATTCATTTGATCATAAAATGCATTAAGCATTTATTTATTCATACCTTTAAGTGATTACAATTTTGAAATGAAAATTTACTACTAATTACTTGTTTATAAATAATTTTTCATTAATCATTTTTACATTTTGTGATTATCAAAACATAGAGAGATCGAAAAATATTAATAATGTTTTTAGGCATTATTTCTATCAACGATCTACCCTTTTTTATGATTACAAAATTTAAACTCATTAAATGTAAAATTGGTTTTAAACAAGTATTTAATGAGTTTTATTTCCATTTCTCCTCCTTTTTGTAGAATCAAAAAGGCTTCATCAATGAATATGTGAAAAGTCGACGGGATGAACGCTCCCCCTTAATGTGTACTCTCCCTCGTTCGAGGGCACCAAGGAATCGAGCTATGATAACTTTGCTACAAAAACAAGTTAGAAGAATAAGACAACCATTTTTAACATGTAGCAAATAGGAAAAATATTTAAACATGTTGATAATGCTTAACAAGTGTCAATTTATTTGTGTAAGCTAACAATCACAAATATATATCAACTATGCTTAACTTTTATGGATATGAAAGATTCAACCAACCAAAAAGAAAACAAGTACATAATTAAAACATAAGACTAAAGTCCATTCATCAAACATAATAATTGTGTATAATACACAACCATGCATACACCAATTATAAATAATATGCTTGAAGCATATTAGTAAAACATACATAGAAGCAAACTACAAAGGTCCTAATATTCATAGAGTTCAGGGAAATTATAGCTAAGTCTAGGTGAAAGAGGGTCAAAGAGCAGAAGGAAATAGTAAAAATCATGTCTTAGGTGGTCGGTCCCCTTAATTGTATGGACAATCCCTTTAATTTTAAGGGGACCGCCCATTTGATTTAAGGGGGTGCCACCTGAAAAGACCAAAAAGTCCAGGTTTTTGTTTTGTTTTAGAAAATGGTAAAAAGGTGGACTGTTTTATGGCCATTTTGCGGCAAGTCCTAGTTTTTATGTCAACTAAGTCTACAACATTTATCAATCAAGAAAATAAGCAAGCAAAGATGTAATTTTTGTTTTAAGCATGATCAAGTCTAAGGATATTTAGCAAGAATAACATGTAGACAAGCATGTAATAAAGTCTTCAATAGAAGCCATATTAGACAAATAGTTTTAATACTCTAAATAGTTGTAGTGCTTTTAAGATTTCTTAGACAAACCCTATGTGTTGTAAACGTATTTAAAAGAGACTTGTGTTTGCATTTATAAGCTTAGTGTGTGCCTATATGTAACAAATGTGGAGTAACGATTATTTCGATTCTAAGAGAAGAAAACCTAAGAAATAATTCAAGAGCTCCTTGATTTTATGTTGCTCAAACAAAATTGTCAAAATATATATTGATTTATATATTTTGGCATCAAATGTGAGATCTTTATGCAAGACTTGAAAAATGTTTTTAGCATATATCAACAATGTATGAAAATAGATTTTTCATGTACTCCTAGTTGTGAGAATGTTTTTGTTAAAGAGAATTGAGACTTCTATATATATATATA
>BQNB010153985.1:0-15576 GCA_026074375.1 Tanacetum coccineum
TTTTTGGGTTAGCCAGACTTAATTCTTCTAAGATAGATTTAGACATAATATTAATGCTGGCTCCTAAGTCTGCTATTTCATTTATGTTAAATATATCAACTGAACAAGGGATAGTAAAACTCCATGGGTTTGGTTTCTCAGGTAGGCTTGATATTCTTTCAATTTGGCTAGTTTCTTTCTGATGCACATCATTTTTCGGTGTGTGAACCATCTTGCATTTACTTACTTCATGTTCTTGTCTTCTAAGTTGATCGATCTGAGCTTCCCAATTTCTTAGGGCATCATCCTGGGCTTGCCTCCTAAGGTCTAAATAACTATTGTCCCCTTTTTGTTGAATTTTACAGCATTTTTTGGTGTATTTGCTTGGGGTTTTAGTGATTTTCAGATGAATAGGAGATAGTGATGCCTGAAAGTAAGGATTGGTTTTTGCATCTAATGGTAGATCAGGGCTTTTATGACGGGGACTTAAATGGCCCCTATATCTGGTAGGGACATCTACTTTGGCCGAGTGTGGTTGATAATCATCGTAATCCTGGGTTTTTATTGTTTCTTCATATTCCAGGTATTCTGCGATGGTCATATCATCAACCTTAATACCTACACTGGATGCATGGTTTTGTGTAAGTTCAAGATACTGCTCAATGGTGAGATCTTCAATGTCAATCCCATCCATGATGTTTCCTAGAGAATAGATCGAGGTGAGAAAAGACATAATTGCAAAAATTCAAATTACTACTAATTTTTAGCTCCCCGGCAGCGGCGCTAAAAACTTGATGCGTATTTTATTTTAAAATATATTTTTACCAAGTTTTAAATTTATAAAACTCGATCTACCTGACAACGCATTAACGGGCAGAGAACCCGATCGTGGGTAGTATATAATGATAAATCCGAGGTCGTCCCAAGAGCTAAGTTGTAATTAGTTTTAATTTGAAATGTCACATTTATAAAATGGTTTTTGATTTGAATTGAAAGGAAATAAAGATAACAATAAAATTAATTACTGAAAATAAAAGAGTTGGAGATATCAGGAGAGAAAACATGCTAACCTAGTTACTTCATTACTACTTTTATGAAAACATTTTCCTGTGCAATGTTAAACTATGGTTTCATTAGTGGTTTCTAAGGTCAATAGACTTGAATAAGCATATATAGTCTATCTTATACTTCCCGTGATTCTGACTCAATCCAAATTGAATAGGAGGTAGGATATCTAGGTTGTAGTGATTAATCCCAACTATTCCCAAAACATATCTAATAACGAATCAGTCCCAAATCATCTAGGAGGTAGGATATCTAGGTTGTAGTGATTAATCCCAACTATTCCCAAAACATATCTAATAACCTATAAAGATTATTAACCCCCTCTAAAAGAGTTCCTGTGCTTTTTAAGTATATTGAGTGATAAGCGCGGTCATCGATTAGTTCCTACACTAGGGGTCGGAGTCATAGATCTTCCCTAGTACCTGATGGACCTCATATTGACTAGATAATCTAATAATAGGGCAAGCTAGGTCCAAACCACTCGTACTACCAAAACCTAGGGTTACACGATAGTCAAGGAATATCTAATGAAACCATAATCTAACAGGAAACAATCATAACAAAAGTAATTACATAACTAGGCCAGCACTTTAAGTGCTTAGCCGCTCATGGTAATGGAAACACAGCAAGAAATAAAAGTAATCATAGATTGAATGCTCATAATTCTTACAGTATTCTTATTTGAACGATTAAATATAAAAAGTAAGTAAAGTGTGATCTCCCTTGAACTCCAGGTGGAATTCTTTGAAGGTTGGAAGCTTTTGTCGCCTCTCCAATTGGCTGTGGAGGAAGTGATATCGGAATAGCTTGAATGAGGTCTCTATTTATAGGTATCGAACCTGTTACGGCGTAACTGATAAAGGTGTTACGCCATAACCTTCTTACACGGCATTTCATATTTAAGCAGTTTTTACGGCGTAACTAGATATGGTGTTACACCGTAACCTTCAAATAATGTCCATAAGTACGTGATCTTCCTTCAATATTTGTAAATCTTCATGGTTACGGCGTAACCATAAGGGGTGTTACATCGTAACCCTATCTTGGGTAAGATTTCCTTCCAAATATTTGTTTACGGCGTAACTAGATATGATGTTACACCGTAAAGTTGTCCTTGATCTTTGTACTTGCTTAATAAATGTTATGGTGTAACCATTTTTGAAGTTACGCCGTAACATTCTTCAAATATTTACACTTTGAGTTCTTTTTCCCTTGTTTCTTGTCACTTTCCTGCATTTCACCTGAAAACTACAAAATGATAGAAAATATCTCATTTTTGAGTGTTATTGAAACATTTGCAGGCAATATAGGGGGTATTTTGCCACCAAAAAGTATTAAATATTTGATGTTATCATGTGTGCTCATTTTTTTGTATTTAGTTTAATTTTAATCAAGTTTATTACTTTGTGTTTGTTTAGTCATGTTGTTGCAGGAAATAGATAATCCAAGTACTACCATGGGAGAATATGTTCAGTTTGAAACTGAAAGGGCTCTTAGGCAAGATCAAATTTATAACTAGAAAACTGCTAAGTATGGTAAGATTAATTGGTGCCTAGATGATGTGGACGTCAACGCCCTCATATTCTTTGAAACCAAATTCCCATCTATAGTTTGTAATGATGCTTTGAAATTAGAGTCTGGTTTTTCTTCTGAACCTGTATTAAAATCTAATATTAACCTGGAAAATGAAACATCATTGCCCGAATGTAATCATAAAGTATACAATTTTAAGATAGAAAGAAAATCTTTAAAGAAACGATTTTCTAAAAAAGAAAAATTCAACATTTTAAATATTGTTGAAGATTGGTTTTCTTATGAAATTCCTTCTGCCAACAATTTACAATTAAATAAGGGTAATGATGATAAAATAGGTGTCAAGCAATTCGGGGGGATATTATTGTTGATACCTATCTGGGTGAATACGAGAAAACGAGTCATGATAAATTTAGTGATTTCTTCGCTCTTAAGGATTTTGTCATAAAAATCATGATTCGGAAATACTTTAGCGAAGGGATGCCTTTAGATATTATTAAGAATTTATATGTGCCGTTTGGCATTCCCTTTGACCCTAAGCTGTTATATAAGGATGGTGCTTGTACTAGTATTGCGGAGACCAAGGTATGTTTATCTTATTTTATTTATTTATTTGAATAAATTGGTCTCATAATACTGATACATCGTATCAACCCAGAATCAATATGTCGTATCAAGATTTTTAACTAAACAATTGACTAGTCAACTTTTGTTAGAATGTGGAGTATTGGATAAACCCAATATGGTGTATTTAAGAGGTTGTATAAAAGCCCCAATGATACGCCGGATCAAGTGTTACACACACTTTTCACCCACTCTAAAGATTTTTTACCACAGTTTAAATATTGGGAGATCTTTTGTTTGATTAATTCTAGTTTCTAGCTAAATCTCGATATCTGAATAAGGTATGATCGTTCCCGGAAAATTTTTGTTTTAATTTGGATAATTTAGGGGCTAGGGTTTTGCTTATAGATTAGGGGTTTTTGTTGTGGCTATTATATACATGTTTTAAACACGTTTAATCCCTCTTATATGAGTGCAGTTGTTGAATTAAGATTTCGGGTCAAACGGGTAGAATTGGTTCACCCATTTGTTCTTATATCAGATAAACGATACGACGTATTCATTCGATAGAATACTACTCTTTCATATATAGGTCTGATTTCTTCATAACTCATTCCCTTGAAGTGACTCATCTTGAATCCTCCCTGATTCTTCAAATATATGCACATGTTCTTCCTAACTTCAGCTACAAAGTAAGGCCTATTCTGAAGAGCATGATATCTTAATACTGCAGGATCACTCTAATCAATGACATGAGCTTGATCATCTTTAGCTACAACTATTTCTTGTCCTACTTTATTAATCTCTTCATGTAGCTGTCTAGCTATTTTAGCATCCTTTACAATCCTCTGAGTCTCTTCTTTATTAAGTTGTTCTTAGCAAACCATACAAGCTTCTTTCAGCCTAGTCTTTCTTGCTTCATAGTTGCTATCTTTTGTCTTCTTCTCAGGCTCAGGCTTTGTCATAATTCCTTTACCCTTATCTTTTTTCTTTTCAGCACTCCTTCTGATATACACTAAGTTCTCAGCAGCAGTACTAACTTTAGCAATAGTAACTGCTATATTAGCAGTACTAACTTCACTAGCACCCTTTTTACCACTTCCAATGTCTTCCATAAGCTCAGTAGGCTGTTCTTCCTCTAGGATTATCTCAGTATCAGCACTAATACTTCTTTAATCTCTGCATCTGCATTCTGAAACCAAGTCAATCCTTCATCTTGTACTAAAGAGATATTTGGATCTTTATCAATGTCAGAGATCTTCCTCCCCTGTTTGGAAGAATCCTCTACATCCTCTTCATCCTCTGAGAGAACAATCCTAGCCCCTTCTCCTAGCTATGGTGTCTTGACTTCTGCACTAACTTCTTTCACTTTTAAATGAGCTATGTAATAGCAGTACTAAAGTTTTCTTTGACGCTGCATTCATACTCCAAGCTCACAACCCTTATATAGAGAAGTATAAAAATCTGTCAATTCATTTAGTGATACACTACCTTCATCACGTCCAAGTAAGTGAACACTGTGGAGAGGTGATTCATGGGGCATTGGAACAGCCTCCTCTGCATTAGGTGTGGGTTAAGTATTTGGTGGTTGTGAGGTTGGTTTGGTACTGACTGGTGTAATGTTAAGGTGATAATGAATGGTGAAGATGTTAGTCAGGGATTGGATAAGTTTTCAGGTGCACTGATCATATTATGTAAATAAAGAAAAATTTTCTTCCAGAAATAAACCCCTTGAAACCCCTCAATCAATTACTAAAGACTTTTTGTGTAAGGATAGGAGTAGGATATGTTCGTGTGTGGGGTTGAAGGAGTCTCCTTTGTTTGTTGAAACAGATTTAGAGAAATCTTAGGTACATCAAAAACTTATGTGGGTTTTCTAGATTCTTAATCATAGCATCAAAAATTAGTTTTGAAAAATTGTAAGTCCTGTTTGTGGCCAAGCAAATTATAGCAGTTGCTATATTGCTACTAAACTGCTCCCAAGCAGTTTTCTTAGGGCTTAAGCAGTGGAGGATAGTATGAATTAGAAACTTCCACTGAGGAGAAAAATGACCCTTTTGAAAAGTAAGTTTATCAGAATCAGTCACATACCCCATTAGAGCAAGTTGCTCAAATATCTCTGAATTGGGTAGAGTAGTAACACCACCATTGTCCTCCAACTTTAGATGTCTTCTTAGAGAGGCTTCAGTAATAGTCTTTACTTGTCCATCAATTGTAGCAGTTAGTTCTACCTCTCCATTAGCACTTGTTCTAGCAGTAGTTGTTTTCCAAAATTGCTTAATAAAGGAAACATATATTGTTGGATTCTCTGTGAGGGCATACTGGATGTGACTAGAATTCATAAAATCAATGATCTGATTGAACCCCTTCACATACTCTCTGTACTCTGCACATCCTACGTCAAACACTCATGTCTTACGGAGTCTATGGAACTCCCGACCCTAACTACACTGCTCACCATGTAGATCAACAGTATAGCATACATATACAAATATCACTCCACCACTCACACCCTTCTCGCAGACTCAAGCTCAAGTATATATCTACCTTGAAGTAACACAGCTATCTTTCACATGTTGTGGAGAGCAACGACATACTAGAACACTCGTCACAAACACTCATTGAGATCTAATGAGAACACTTAGATTTCAGATAAATCTACTCGCCGTCGCAAACTATCAATCTGATTCTAGTATAGATCTCTAACTTAGACACACATCTACATACACCACATCCACTTACGTTAGACAAATAGCAACGAATGTCGCATCGTCGGTCACAACACTACACACGAACTATCGTCTACTCTCTAGAGGTCTTGAAGGGTGTGATACATTCTTCACTTGATCGATGATATGTCAGTGAAACCACAGAGGCTATTAAATATCACTAATCTTTAGAGACTAAATCTGTTTTACAACGAGAATTGAGAGATATCAGCACTAACATCTTATTCCCGAAGTAAAGTAGTTATTTGCTGAGCACGCGCACATTGAGAGAGACGTGGCCAGACGCGGAGTGGTGATATATACAAACAGAACATGCATATAGCGGTATTATCTCATGAGCTAATAGTATAAGTATGTGCAAGTATATGTTGTAAAACGTGCACACATACCGTGCATAGTATTATTTAGAGATAGCTCGATTTGGCACTCTTGTAGCTATGTTCTACTAGAGCAGATCACAGACTTTGAGATAGTGTTTAATAAATGGGGGATTTTATGGGATGGGGGGTGTTAGGGGTGTAGATGTGTTACTAAGCATGGTCATCTTTCTAGCTGGACCCCTTTGACTTAGAGTGTATTGAGTTGGATTTTTTCTCCTTAATAATTATAAAGAAAGATATAGAGATCATTACTTTAATTAGAGTAAATTCTGTGAATATAAATTGAATGGTAGTTGTGGGGGGAATAAACTTTCCTCACAACTCTTTTTATACGTGAGGATCGATGAAAGTAGATAGTTTGGATCTTTGAATATAAGCGAATGAGCTCACAGAATTGTAAGCTGAGATAAGAATATGGTTGTGGGGGTGTGAGGGTAATATTGAAGGGGAGGTGGGTAGTGATTGAGGTGAGTTATGTTTAATGTAATTATGGAGATATATAAGAGGGGTGTACTACCGCACCTGCTCAACGTGAGCGAGTCACAGAACTAGACTACTGATCACATACTCATTGGAGGAGGGAATTAGAGATTGGTGAGGGGGTATTTGAGTATTAGGAATTGAATTGGATGTAGATAGTAATATTTACAGTGAGATGTGGAATTATGTACTATATACTCTCTATGATTATGATCTTAGATGAATGGAGATTATCGTTTGTTGTAGGAGATACATGCGGTTATCTGAGTGTTACTAATTCGGGTTTTAAGTATCAGTGTTTATGTTTCTCTCGTTTATTATTATCAGTACTAAGTACATTAGTTATTGTAAATATGTTAATTATCTTTCAGATAGTAGGATGTGAATCTATTGGTAGGAGTAGGTAGTATGGAGTTAAAGTGTGGAATTTTAGATGAGTTGTATAGTGGTTATGTTGATGATTTGAGAAAATTTTGTGAGATTAAGATGGAGATGATGGGTGAGGGAATGATATTGGTGTTATTATGGGTGTGAGGTGATGATTTGTGTTTTTAAGGTGAGTATTTGTGAGAAGAGGAATGGAGAGTGGTAATATGGGTTGTTGATAGGATTGAGGGGTGGGAATAATTTAGGGGGTGGAATTTGTAGATGGGTAATGGAGTGGATGTATGAGGGATTGTTGGGATTGTTGACATTGATTGATCACTGCAAATATCATTTGTGGACTGAAATCATTGGTTTCGTAACGAAGATAGGTTTCGTAAACTTTAAGAAAGTGCTTTCAAACATAAAATAAGCTTAAAAAGTTGGAAAAAATGATAAATAAGCTGTCAAATAAGCAGAATTATTCTGCTTATCATTTTTAATGATTAAAATTATGTTTACAAAAGTTTGGTCTCAGGGTTTCGGTTTCATGAACAATAATGGGCCAATGGGTTTTGAAATGATAATTTGGGCCTAATTAATGGATTTCGTAAGTTTTAATGAGCTGAAAAATTGGTTTCGTACAAGGATTATTAAATGAGCCAAAAAAAATTATGAGATACTCAAATGGGCTTAATTGTTAAACAAAAAGGCATCTTACGAAAACAAATGATAAGTTTTGTTTCCAAATCATATTTTATGTTGATAACTGGATCAAATGGTGAAGATTGTGTCTGGTTACGACCGTTTTCTGAGATTAGCAGGATGAGGATTGAGCAATCTACTGACCATCCAAATATCGTATATAAGATTATGTTTTGTTTAACAAAATTTTTCAGTCAAGTTATCAATGATTTCAAAAATAAGAAAGGGAACATGAAGTGGAAATGCAAAAGTGAGCTCCAACTGTTTGTGATCATAAAGTTTCTCGTGTATCATAAAAAGAAAAGTTCAAAGTTTTGAAAAAGATTGTTTCAAAAACATTCAAATGGTAATTTGTGACTATCTAGTGTACATAATTGGGTAAATGGTCTAAGTAATGTCCGGTTCGGCGGTTTTCTAAATTAAACATAATGAGGAGTGAGTGGCTTAATGACTCCAATTTATGTTTTATTAGATTGGTTATCTAATTATTGTTTTCAGACATCTTTTGGAAAACTTGTTTTTGGAAAAGGTATCTCAAATTCTAAATTAAAAGGTTGTATCTTTGTTTCGGAAAGTGGTACTCTTTCACAAAAATGTGGTTTAAAGAATATAAAGTTATGCTATTGGATTTCTTAATCGTCAAAAAGGTGGTGACAACTTTTCTTGATTCTAACACATCAGAGTATATCTTTATTATTCTTGAAAGAGTTTAATTTCACAAATGCTTTTTGGTGAGGAAACTCAAAAATAAAAAGGGAGATCAAAACCATACGTGAAAAATCAAATCAAAGTATGGTCGAAAAAGAATTGCCATAGCATACAAAGTGAGTTTAAAAGAATAAGACGAATAAAGCGTATGACATGTGCTCGAAAAAGAAAAAATTGGCACATGAGAAATAATTGATCAGAATACGCTTAAAAAGAATTGCCAGAGCGTATAAAACAGACAGAGTGGAAAAAGACAAAAATGTTATCCTTATATTATAAAAGATTTAGTTTGTGGGTATTCAATATGGTGTCTTCATGATTGAGCATTTACGTGTCGACATAAAGTTTTGCCTCTCCATTTGTCGATTGATTGTGCTGCCCCTTCTTCAATTTCTAGATATTCAAGTTGGTGTGTAAATGATCTAACATTTACCATCTGTCTTTAAGGTGAGCCTGTTCATCTGTTGATTGAATCTCCAATTCTTTTGGGTTTTAACACATTCAATTTCCCCTGTTAATGATGATCCAGCATTTACAAATTGTGTTTAAGGTTAGTTTCTTATTCTACCTAAACATGTAATCTGCAACTGTGTTGGTCTTCATGAGTCTCTATGAGTTACTGACATTTACTCTTCCTAACTGTTTTATGACAATTATTATTTGCCTGTTTAAATGTTCCCCTAATTCATGAAACTGGCAACACCTCTTTGTTTATCCTTCCAAGCTGCACAACACCAATCGCTTTCCTTATGGCTCCTAAAACTGTAACCGCTGAACCCCAACTTCTCTTAGACACACTTGAGGTTGGTGTCACTAGAACCATTGTCCTTATGTTGTGTCGAATGTAGGATGTCTATGCTGTGACCGGCCGTTATCTGAGCACTGACTTTGTTGTCTATGATTCAAAGGTAACCGTTAAACGTTATCTTAACGTAGACGATAAATGCCTTTTATTTTTCAAGGAGTGTGTTAACAACTATATATTGCAGGGTAGTACGATGCACTCCACTACACAGAGCAGTGTAGCGCACAACATACTTAAGTTTAAAGAGGGTGGGATATATTCTGTAAAAAACATTGCAGTGCTGCTTAACAAGGATGAGTTTCAGGTAATTAAGAATGCACCCTTTATGCAAGAGTTTGATGGAGCAACAACTATTCGCAAAGTGTTTGTGAGGCGTGATGGTCTCATTAGATTTCCTTTTTAATTGGTTGACTTTAAACAGCTGGAAACTACAAATAACAAATATTTAATTGTTATCGTTTGTTTCGTTTTTTGTGGCCAATATTTTTGTATGAGGTTAAAATATAGATACAATAATATGTAAACGGTTTACATGCAAATGAAGCTGGGTATGTCACTAATGTTGGACGTAACATTCAGCAGAAGACAGGTTCGAAGATGCTTGACTTCCACTTAGCTAACTCCAGGTACTCAGCGTTGCCTACAGTTACTACATGTAGGTTCTAATTAGACAGCTTCATTATGCTATTTCGTTGAATCTGTACCAGGTGCTAATTAGTGCGGGTTACCCTATGGGGATCCCTTAGGGAGTTGTTAATCAAGAAAAGGACCAGCCATGTTGGGGTGTACAATTGTTCTAACATGCCTGACCGTGAAGCAATACAACAGTAAGAAACCATGCTTTGCATCTCCTTTTACTTATTGATGCAATACACCAGTTTGACTTACATATGTTTCTCTTGTAACAGGTCGATTGTATCTATCTAGTACGTCCTCAACCTTGATCCTCGATGATGAAGAAATACGTGAGATCAAGCAACTCAAATATGATAGTAGGTAAGTATATAGTTGTTGCCTTGGATTTTTGGCTAGCCCTGTTACACTCTATTATTAATTACCATGTTTTGTGGCTGGCAGTGGTGCGGAATTTAGCAAGGAACTACTGCCGGTTGGATGTTCAGATGTGAAGGCTAGGACATTAGAGAATTTGCTTATGTGGTCCCGGAATCAAAGATAGGATGTATGTTGCTTATTAACCCGGTTTCTGTTTTTTAAAGATGAACACATCACGAGGCACTAACAACATTAAAACTTTTCCAGTCAACAACCTTCCATTGTACTGTGCGCATAGATAACTTCAGGACCAAGAATGGCTAGAATTTTCCATCTTGCGAAGGTGAAAGATGCAAGAAAAGCGTTACCAGTTCAAATGGTCGTTTCCTATGTGAATCCTGCAACAAAAATGTGGATTACCCCGTATTAAGGTAATGATGGATTATTTCATACACTATTTACGTAAATATGAAAGTTGATGGAATGATTAATGTCTGTTGCACATGGCCACCTTCCAGATACAGATTTGAAGTTTCAGACGATACTGCAGAGTTAATTGTGGTGATGTTTAACGAAACGGCCACAAGCTTGGTGAAATGCACAGCTGATTCAATAGTTGAATACAAGGACCAGGTACTTTAAGAACATAGAACTTTCTTTCCAAAATATCTGTCAATAACTTTGGAACACAGCAGGGCGATGAGCATTCACCTTTGCCACAAGCTTTGACAAAGATTGTGGGCACCAGCCACACATTAGAGTTCAAAAGTCATACATACTATGAGCACAACACATATGAAAGTTTCACTTGCTAGAGGATTATTACTGCCGAAGGGATGAGTGATAGCGAGGGAAGTAGCATGGCGGGTGGAAGCCGTACGTCCGAGACTCCTGATTTAAAGCGGCTGTCACGGTACCCAACAGTAACTACCTCCTCCAAGGTTAATGAGGGCAAAAAACACAAAAGGTAGTCAAATATTTCCTTTGTAATTTATGCTGTTGAAACCTTAATTGTAGGCTTCATAGATCGTTTTGCCCATCTAGGATATCATAACATTGATCACGCAGCGGAATAACAAATAAGAACAACAATGTTATGAACAAGGTTTTTATTCATAAACTATAAATTATTCGATTTTAATCAGTTGACTATGAACTATTACATAAACTAATAAGCTAACTATTAGACTCTCATTGGAGAGATCTAACTATGATGGATCATCAATACTAGATGCCTAACCCTCTTTATATACTAGAGGGGTTAGGGTTTACAAGACAAGATAAGATCAAATAAAATTAGGAAACTATAAATCAGCATTAAATACTATTTGACTAATCTTCAATCAGCATTAATGTTGATCTTTATCTTTTAGCTGAGCATTAAATACTGTTTGACTAATCTTCAATCAGCATTAATGTTGATCTTTATCTTTTAGCTGAGCATTAAATACTGTTTGACTAATCTTCAATCAGCATTAATGTTATTCCAGCTTTGTCTTGTAGGTCCTCCATCTTTAATATGTTTTGTCATAATCAACTCAAAGTATAATTCCCAACAATCTTCCCCTAGTTGATAATGACAAAACCAATAAGCACAAGCTTCCCCTGAAGCTAATATAGATGAAGAACTTCCCCTGAATCCATGCACTCTTCCCCTTTTTGTCATAATCAAATAGGAGTGCATGTAGATGGTAAATAAACAATAAGCTTCCCCTTAACATGTTTACCATCTCTTGAATCATGGACTTAGTAGGCTCCAAGCAGCAAATTATCAATGATGAAGAAAAACGAATAATACGAATTTGTTGAAGAAGTTGAATTTCCCAAACTTGTGTCTTATATCCTGTTTATCCACATGACGTCGAGTCTCATACCTGCTATGTATAAGTAGACCTATGTCTCTTGACAAAATCCTCATTCCTCTATTAAATGAGACACTGAGCACAATAACGTAACTCCTTAAAGTGATAGCAAATGTACGTAGTAAGCATCATAAGGTAGATCGTACACCTTTGCTAGATTCATCAAGTCTTCGTCACCGCCTTATAATCACGAACAAGTTATCTTAAAGGTGACCACTCCTTTAAGATATGATAAGAACACAAAACCTGTGAAAATCAACTACAACATCAAATAAGTAATAATCAAATGTCTTCTTCAAATAATCTCCAAAACGAGCCATAAACATCATCATCGTTCAAGATCCAAACGCGTCCGTGTTTAGGTTTCTTCTTCATTCTTCTACCATAAAACCTTGAATCCTAGATATCAAGAGCAACCCGCTCTGATACCAATTGTTGAAACCTTAATTGTAGGCTTCATAGATCGTTTTGCCCATCTAGGATATCATAACATTGATCACGCAGCGGAATAACAAATAAGAACAACAATGTTATGAACAAGGTTTTTATTCATAAACTAATAAACTATAAACTATTCGACTTTAATCAGTCGACTATGAACTATTACATAAACTAATAAGCTAACTATTAGACTCTCATTGGAGAGATCTAACTATGATGGATAATCAATACTAGACGCCTACCCCTCTTTATATACTAGAGGGGTTAGGGTTTACAAGACAAGATAAGATCAAATAAAATTAGGAAACTATAAATCAGCATTAAATACTATTTGACTAATCTTCAATCAGCATTAATGTTGATCTTTATCTTTTAGCTGAGCATTAAATACTGTTCGACTAATCTTCAATCAGCATTAATGTTATTCCAGCTTTGTCTTGTGGGTCCTCCATCTTTAATATGTTTTGTCATAATCAACTCAAAGTATAATTCCCAACAAGCTTGGTTTGATGCCAGTGCTAATCTAAGCCTAAGTGTGTAATTTTTTGTGTGATATTAATTACTTGTGTATGTGTATAGTACTATAGTATGTCCTAATGTTTTGAATCGCAGCGATAGTAAGTGTTTTGCTTTAAACCTATGAATCTCACAAACATTTTGTTGACATTTTTAAATATGATTTTCAGGTGAGCATAGCGAAGTTAACAATGTTAAAATGCATGGCTAGTGAGCCTTAGGATTTGCATCATGGAGTCTTCTTTTTCTGGAACCTTCATTTCTTATTTTAGTACTTTGAATATTTTGATTTATTACGATGTTTTGTTTGGATATATTTTCTATGTTTATATATTGTGTGTGCGATTATCCTCAATACAAGACCCCTCTTGTGTTATGTGTCTTCATAACACTTTGTTTGTAATATATTGCATTTTAGACATTCTCTATTGTTGAAATCAATGTGTTGTGATGATGCCTATCTTATTATGCCTTACGATTCCGCCTTGGCGGGATGTGATAGTGACAAGTGTAAATTTTGATATTAGTTCATTCAGCATGCATTCATGTTCTCCTAGTGTTTAGTTAGTTTAAAAGTGGACCAACGTACATTAACTTGTATTTTAATTCACTTGTTAATTCAAAAATTATCACCACATATGCAATTTTTGAGGGGTGAATAGTAATTAAAATATGATCAATATTGCTTAATATCGGATAAGATCTCTTGAATATAAGTGCGTTCTAGTCCTTGAATGTGCAAAACTCTTTCATAATATGATGCATATGTGTGGGGGAGCATTTTGGTGATTTAGAAAACTCTCAATGTGTTATAAATGATTTCTCAAACACGTTGGTTGCTTTTTTAATGGTTTTATGGGTACTATGGAAATACAAAGACCGACCAACTATTGTTTCTTACGGTGCTATAAGGCAGTTAAGAATAGGTATTTTGTTCCATGATCCTTGTAGATCCCTTTTAATTATAGATCTTTCTACCTTGTTAAGGGTTGTAGCCAATATGGATAGATCCACACAAACTACAGGAGAAACAATGACTATAAACACTATAAGTTATGCGGAAACTAACTTATAATGCTAAGAAGAACAATGAATATTGATAACTAAACTTTTGTATTAATCTGCTAAAATGATTACAGATTACTAACTATGAGATATGAGATTGTATATGAGATATATCTTCTCTAATGCCGTAGGGTTCCTTTTATAGACCAAGGATAAACCCTAACAGACTTACAAAACGCGTAAAAGATAATGCATATCTTTTCCTATAATATCTCATGCATATCTCTTAAACGGTACTAACTATTTTATACTATCAGTACTAACTAACTGATCAGTACTAACTATTTTGTACTGTCAGTACTAATTACAACTATCGGTACTAACTAATATAACTAACGGTACTAAGTCAGGAATGCATAATTCCCAACAATCCTCCCCTAAACATGATTGTTGAACTTGTTTAACTTCATGTTTCTTCAGTTTATTCTTCTTAAGCTCTTGGAGGATGTATCCAAACACTTTGTCAAATCTTGATCTTGATCTTTAATAATTTTTTATATCTTCAGCTATCCATCTTCATCAGCAACTTGTCTTTTCAGCAACACAGCAACATCCAACTCAGTTGGCTTTATAGTTTTTGGCAAACTACCAGCCATTAACGGATTTGGTATTCCTTTACCAGTAGCCGTTTGCTCTGGGATAGCCAATTCTTCATTGTAAACAACAAGGTGAATTGATTACCTTGTAGTTTTGAGTAAACTACCAACTATCAACGGATTTGACTTGTCTTTACCAAAAGCCGTTTGCTTTTGGACTAGTCAATGCTTCATTGCCATAACATGGTGCATTGATAACCATATAGTTTTTAGCAAACTATCAGCTATCAACAGATTTGATTAGTCTTTACCAGGAACTGTTTGATCCTGGACTAGCCAACTCTTAACCATGAAGCAAGGTGAGTTGAAAACCCTACAATTTTTGGTAAATTGTCAACCATAAACGGATTTGAGAAGTCTTTACCACAAGCCGTTTGCTTATGGACTAGCCAGTTCTTATGCCTGTTAAGCATGGTGAACTGATGACCATTTGTTGTGTGGTCTTAGAACCAACACTCAAAGATCCTTCTCATCTCCATCAGAGTCTTCAGGTTCTAACTCTGCAATCTGCTTCTTGACAAATCTAATCAGTTCCAAAGCCATAGTACTGTCTTCTTCAGTTTCTAACTTCAACTTAAGCAATTGTGACAGCACTTCCTTTTTCAAAGGATACTTATTCTCTACAAGCATATGAATGACTATTCCTTCATCAGTCATTATAGTGTGTATCCCTGAAGAACTATGTAGCTTCCAGCTCACTATCTTCCAATTTTGATGTGCATTCCAAAACTCATCATTTCCACTTTGATTGAACATGATTATCAAATCTCCCCAAAGTATTTTTTCAAATCC
>BQNB010153986.1:4701-15576 GCA_026074375.1 Tanacetum coccineum
TTTAGGATTTGGGCTTTGGATCCGGGTATGGCCCATTTAGGCTTAGGGACCATTTGTGTAACTTTCTGAAATTTAGAGGGTTGATCTGAAATATTTTGAGTTTTTGTCTTTTATGGGTTGACTTCTGTTGACCAAGGTTTGACCAATTTGACTGAAGGTTGACTTTTTCTGGCTTTGACTTTGAATTTCTGGCTTCTTTTGTGCTCTTTCGTTTCCCGTATCCGTGTTTGCCCGTTTTTTTACAGTTTTCTTGTGATTTTTGATATATCCATACCTGCACACACAAAACACAAAAACAAGCATATTTTTTGCCATTTTTATTCTGTTTTGGGTTTAATTGGGTTATTTTAGGTATAAATGGATATGTGTATTTTACACTTATCAGTTGTCAAACGACACTAAACAAAGTTTCCTATATTTTATTAGATTACAAAAATTAATAACACAAACTACTTACCTTTAAGTAGTCCCTTGTCCTGATGTACCAATCTTTAAATTCCAAATAATAAAGGCCACCACTATCATAGAATGTGTAACAACCCACAGTTTTCATCACTGTAATTTCCACTTATATTATATTAAATACTACTTTTTCACAGGATTTTTTTGCTTTATTCCATTATGTAACATAGTTTACATTTCTAAAGTAAACGAGCTCACGCAACTACCTATGCCAATTCTATGTACGTTTATATCAAGTAAACGCCTTAATATGTCAAGTCAATATTCTAATATCCACTATACCATGTACGTTATCTATTTAACGTAGTTTTCATAACATTATTACTAAATGAACATTATCCGTTAATGTTTATTCCAAACAAGTATACAAGTGTTCAAGGCTTATGTACAAGTATTCTAGCACAACTTTTGAATATATTTTCCCTCTTAAAACCTAGTACAACCTTCTAGAACACAATATACAATCCAATTAAGCATGAAATTCAAATAAGTTCATTTTCCCTCCATTTTCTTAAGTAATTCATACCATCTTTTTAGCAATATGTACAAGCCTTTCAAATACATTATCTAAACCCTAATTACCTTCTAATCCTAACCCTAATCCTAAACAAAACCCTAACCTAAACCTAAACCCTAATTCGAACCCTAATCATCACTAAACCTAAGTTTAACTTAAAACTAATCAACTACACAACCTAGCATCACCATGACACCTTCCTAGCATCACCTAGCAGCCACTAAGTAGCTTCATCACCTACTTGTCACCACAACTTGGCCACCAAGCAAAGCCACCATCTTTCGCCACCTCTTCCCTAGGCGTGACTTCCCCACAACTCGACACCTCATTCTAGCCTTTCATAGTCACAAGTAGCCTACCTTAGTTACTAACCTTGCTCCCTACTCCAAGTATACTTGGTCATCAAGTTGCTAAACTTGGCCACAAAGTATTCGTGACCCTATATATAGCCGATCCAAACATACACTTTCATATCTCATTTCACACATTCTCTCCCACTCAAACCATGTTCTAGCCATTCCCTAGCAGTAGTAGAAGATTAAGAGAAGCCTCAAGAGTCCCTAGAAGCCAAGAACCAAGAGCAAGAAGGTCTTGAAGTCGATTCCTAGGCGTATGAACCCATAAGCTCATTTTGACTCACTTTAGCCCATTTCGTGTGCAAGCAAGCCTTAAATCTTGTGTTATATATTCTCACTATATCTTAAAACTTTACTAAGCTATGTCATAATCTTCTTGTAAAATCAAAACTTGTTTTGAGTCATTAAAAACCAAACCGTAACCCTAATAAGCTCGCCCGACCCTTATAAGCTCAAAAGCTTGATCAATAAGCTCATATTCTGTTTTGAAACTTTAATAAACTTCTTAAGATCTTGTGTAAACTCTTTTTTAAGCTTTTAATTCACAAACCCATTTGGTTTTGGTTTTCCTAAACCATACGACCCATTTTTGATCTTTAAAGCTCATTAGCCCTTTCCTACCATATATAATCCTATATAGTTATCATCGTACTATCGTTCGGGCTATCATAATTTAAGAGGTCATGACATGACGTACGAGGAGCTAGGACACTTTAAATCGTAAATCCAACAGCTCGTCAATACGCCATCCGAAGAGGCCTCATTATGAAATTCCCTAGTAATATAGCACTTTGATAACTAATAACATATATATTTCTATATAGCTATATCACCATCTAATCGTTTAAGTGAAATCGTATTTATAAAGTAAAAACGTTTATAATTACGCCTTTAGCAAAAATGACATAACTTTGTCGTTTTAAGTCCGTTTCTCGCGTTTCTTACGCCCACGCTTTCGTATTAAGACGAGTGATCATAATATTGCATTTTTAAGTTTCCGAGATTCTGTTGTGAATAGTGTTTTTACTGTTCATTACAGATTATAACTTATTAACGCAAAACCCGTAAATGTCGTATCTTATTCGTTATAGCTCCGTTTTTAGCGATTCTTTCGAACACGTTCTCGTAATTGAAAGTTTTATCATATTATTGATGTTTACAAAGTATAAGTTTCTGCCATGAATAGTAACTTTTTATAAAATTTGTTTTATAAAGTATTTAGCGTCGTAAACTCGTAACTAGCGTATCTTCTTCGTTATAAATCCGATTTTCGAGTTTCTTATCATTTTGGAATCCTTATGAGATGTACTATCTTTATAAAACCTAATATGGCTGTTAACAAATTCGAACCAAAACAGAAACTTTTAAAGGTTGTGATTAAAACATGTTTTAAGCTTGATTTTTGTACCATTAAGCTTCAACACCTTGTTACAACTACTTTACAACACTTATATCTTATGTCTTACATATATTAGGTCCATTAGGTCATGTTTTGTCCAAGAGTGTCCATGAATACAAGATTAACATGTTATTTACACCATTTTCACTTGTAACTTATTAAGTTAACATTAAAACCCTAATTTGTTCATATACATGTTTATACTTAACCAAGTGTGTACAAGAGTTATAATTCCATTTTAACATCATAATAGCATCCATATAACATGTAAATAAGTTCATAAAACATTGATCATAAGTAAAAATCCCTTTCACATATTCAAAAGTATCCTAAATGGTAATTTAGCTAAATAGAGCATATGAACACATAAAATCTTAGTTATGAAATGATTAAGCTTTTAAATAACCTTGTGTGGATGAGTAGAGGCAAGAATAACAATCACACCCTTGTGATTTAAACCCTTAGCTAGTAAATATAAGATGAAACCCAAATTTTTCCCATGTAAACCCTAGCTTCCTTTTCTTGCTTCCTTCCTTACAAATGGTTAACCAAGCCTTGAAACCACCTTAGTAGGTCTTAGATATGATGTGTGTATGCTTGTATATGTGGTAGAAAATTTTGTATGGATTGTGTATGATAATGATTTTGAGCCGTGGGCATGTATGAGAGCAAAGAGAGGTTTGATTTTTGTTTACACATTGGAAAATGAAAGATGTGTGTTTACTTGCTTAGCTAAGGCCTTATATAGATTCAAGACTAATCCAAGGCCTTCAAGAAAGGTTCCTAGGGCAAGTAGTCAAGTGGTAACAAAGGTGTAAGGCTTTGTTCCCTTGATATTTGCCAAACCTTGATATTTAGGGCAAGTGACATGCACCTAGATATTTATTGGTTCTATCTTCACCAAATCCGGCCCTAGTGACTCATATATGATGATATATTGATTATTTTATGTATTGGGTATAATCGTGGGTATTTGTTTAAGCGTAGATAGGTTTTGGTGCTTTCGGGAATGCCAAAACGCATTTTATCGCGAAACGTAAGCATTTTACGTAACCAATAAAAATAAGATGAACAAAGTTAATAATTATCCTCAAAATAATCACGTAACACTTTCTTGAAGTAAACGTTTAATCGTTTAATGCACGTTTACATTGAATGATCATTTTTAGTTTACGCGATTTTGCTTAACGATTACGATTTAAAAGCAAACGCGTAAAACCCTAAAAATAAATTGTGAATTACATAATGTCGTAAAATGACCTAAAACACGAGGTGTTATAGTCTTCCCCCGTTAAATGAGCCTTGTCCTCAAGGCTTATGACAAGGTACTTGACGACGGTGCGGTCTTAGTGAAAAGGTATGGATATTTCTTCTTGAATTGATCTTCCCGTTCCCATGTAAACTCAGGACCTCGCCTAGAGTTCCATCGAACCTTAACAATTAGGACACGGCTTCGCCTTTATTGTTTGACTTCGCGATCCATGATTTCTACAGGCTCTTCAACAAAATGGAGCTTGTCATCCACTTGGAGTCCTTCCAACGGAACGACTAATGGATCGTCTGAATAACATTTCTTCAAGTTGGATACCTGAAACGTATTGTGGACCCTGCTCAGCTCTTGAGGAAGCTCAAGCTTGTAAGCAATGGCTCCAACCTTTTTCAACACCTTGAAAGGTCCGACATATCTAGGGTTTAACTTCCCCCGTTTGCCAAAATGTACGACCCCTTTCCAAGGCGAAACCTTAAGCATAACTTTATCTCTATCTTGAAACTCCATCGGTTTACGCTTTAAGTCGGCGTAGCTCTTTTGTCGATCGCGAGCGGTTTGAATCCTTTGTTTGATCTGGATGATCCTCTCCGTTGTTTCTTGCACTAATTCTGGACCAGTGAGTTGAACTGTCCCCACCTACGGGCCAAAACACACGAGTGAAGACACTTTCGACCATAAAGTGCTGTCAAACGGTGCATGCCCTAATGCTAGCATGAATAACTGTTATTGTAGAAAACTTGACTAATGGCAAATGTTTTTAACCCAACCATTTCCAAAGTCGATATTAAGCAAGCACGTAGCATTCCTAGAGAGTTTGGATGGTTCATTCGCTTGTCCGTCGGTTTTACGGATGATATGCAAGTACTCCATAACTAAACTTGTACCCAAGAGCTTCTGAAGTCACCTCCAAAAATTTGATGTTTTTTTGAGAAACCGAGGGTACATACGATCACATAACTAGATAATATGAAACAGGTATTCCATGCTTCGAGACTTACCTCCTTAGTACATACTTGCCATTTATCCTTAGATCCTGTTTCCCTTATTGGCATATAAAATGGCAAACTTTGTAAGTCGGCTCCAGACGATCACCCAAGATATGGTCATAACCTTGTTGCTGACTTAGGAAGCCTCGTGACAAAATCCATCGTGATGTTGTCCCAATTCCATTGATGGTATTTTGGGTTGCACTAACAAAGCCCAAGTCTCATGAAGTTCGGACCTTAACCTAGCATAATTCAAAACATTGCCCTAACAATAGGTTGGCGATGTTGGCTTTCATATCGGGCCACCAGTATAGTATCTTCTAACCCTGGTACAATTTTGTAAACCCACCACCCGATGAATAGAGTTTTATAGACTTGTGGACTCATGCAATGATCACATTGCCTTAAGCCTCCCATAAACAATGGTAACCAACATCCTAGCCATTTAAGTCACATCGTTCCATCCGCACGGGGTTCCCAAACTTTTTTGTTCTAAGATTCTCCGGATCTTTTGAATTCTCAACCACATACACTTTGATATACAAACAAAGTCTCAAGCATTGTTATTTTGGATTTATCCAAGGTAACAAACACTTTACAACATAAAGAATCGATCAAGGCGTGGGATCAACAAAGTAGAACCTACACTCCAGGAGCAATTGGAAGCAAAATCCTGGAAACAAATGATTGTTGTTATTACAACATGCAAGGGGAAGGCCATATTCCAAACAGCTGCACTAAACCCAAGAAAAACGGGGATGAGTCGTGATTTAAGCGAAAGTGTTGTTGGGACACAAGCTCAAGCAAATGGTCCAAGTTCTATAAGAGGGAGGAACTAGCATTTTTGGCCAGATCTAGGAATTTCAGAGGATAAGCCACACAGATTGTCAATACTCACATGCTGCTTATCATGCTGATGATATGGATGCAAATGACTTTGATTATGATGAACTTTAACACTGCAAAGTTGCTCTTATGCAAATTTCTCTCAATATGGTTTAATGTTCTCCTGAGGTACACAATCAATGATAATGTGAAGAATAAATATGATTAATCAATGTGAAGGCGATGTCGTCTTTTAAACAGTCGAAAGTTTTTGAACCATTCAGAGACTGAAAAAACTATGAAAGCACTATCATATCTCCTTATACTGTATGTGATTAAAACACAACAGGCAGCAATTCAAAATTATCTAATTCTTCTCTACACAACAAGGTGCACTGATATAAACTGTGTTGAACAACTGCAAACCCAAGTTGTAATTGTACAAAGATAAATTGGACAAAAAAAATTGTTAATGATGCTTAACAGCTCAGCTTGAAAAGATATAAAGGAACAAGTTAAAGTTGAAAGAAGGACAAAATGTTGATTTAGGGAGTAATGAATACCGCGTTTCAGATCAAGTGCACAGTCCTGAAAATTTAATTCATCTTAAACAAACTCTTTCTTGAACAGTTAAAAAAAGAAAAAGAATCTTTAACGAAAACATTACGCTCTCAGAAAAATGATTTTAAGAAGCAGAATCTAGGAACATCGATAGAAGATTGCGTTAGAAAAGAAGATCAGACAACAATGATAATATTGTTTTTAAAAGAGATCAATCTGCACAAACTATTCACACGTTAACGAAACCTCAGTTTTTCTATGCTCATATCACTAAACAAGCTCTAGGTTTTCAAATCTTCTATCAAAGAAAAGCCTCAAGCAATTAGGAACCAAAGCTTAAGATAGTATGCCATTAGAGAACTACAATGCTATTTGATTCTTGACTCCGGAAGAGACCCTAATGCTGCTGAAGAGAGCGTTCAAAAAATGCTTATTAAAACAACAAGATCCATGATGTTAAAAAGAAAGTTAATACACACTAGTCCAATTATGCTATCCTTAATCAACTTCTCAAGATTTTGAAAACACGATTTGTTCCAAAAACTGAATTATCTGCTGGAACAAGCCTTTTGGTCCTAAGAATTTTGAAATTCTCCAGCACCCACTATTTCTAGTAAGAACCATCCAAAGTTGAGGTTCCAAAAGAACTTCCATAAGTATCATGGTTTATACACGAGTTTGAAGAAACTGTGAATACATATCTGCTGTTATTGACGTGGTTGTCAAAGAAAGAATCACACCCATTAGCCATACACTGAGGGCTCATGGGGTCAAACAATACAAACCTTGTATTTAAAGGATGAAATAATTCCATTCGTAAAAGATATGAAGGACTTATTTAATACATTCGATCAATATTTGATTGATGAACTTTCTGAAGTCCAAAATGTCTTCCATTAAATGGAACAGGCTGTGGAACAACATCGTTTAGAGTCAAAAACATTTGAAGTGAAAATGAATCAAGTTTTGAACGAAAATGAACGACTCTTGGAACAAGTCATTAACAAATAAATTGTGAACATAATTATGAATTCTTTAGTGGATAATGTGTAACACCCCCTTAATTGACATATAGTAGCGGAAGCTAAATTGTGGTATTACTTCATGAATCAACAGTCATAATCATAGAAAACGACTCAAAAGAAACGTTTTGGAAAATTTAGTTATCATTCAATATTATTTCAGAGTTTTACAAAATGAGGTCCCAAAATACATATGAAAACATAGAGTTTGAATGATAACAAGTTGGACGTCCTCAAGTCCAATGCCACTCCGTGTCATAGGTTGCTCAGTTACCTGAGATAAACATGTTAAAAAGGTCAACACAACGGTTGAGTGAAATTCACAATGTTTGAAATGTAATAACTGAATACAAGTCATCATAAGTGGTAATAATTGTACAACTACAATTATCATGGAAAAAAATATCATATTATTGCACTAAGCTCATGACACCAAAACCTTAAGATATTCACAAGTTATTGCCCCAGCGGATGCTTTGCCAAACACCCAGAGTTCCTCAAATGAAATGCGCCCGTATAGTAGTGCGTTGTTATCTACCCGAACAGGGAAGTTCGGTCCCAATAGATCTATTCATGGCATTCATGCTTACTCAACCAGTACCTTCGGTTACAAGTAATTAGCGATTCATGATAGTGGGGCCTTATGGCAAATGGAGGTACTTAGGCAATAATATATCAGGATAATACAGTTGAAAATACTTGTATTCATGGTTTATAGCATGTATCTCTCCATGGGATTTAGAAAACATGTAAAGGTAGGACTATGAACTCACATTGATAAGGTAGTTGATTGATTTGAAATTTAATTCAAATGGGAGTAAACAGCCTCGTCACGCAACCTGGGGTAATATGTCAAGTCTTAGTTTGATTGTTTCAAAACTTTATTTCATAAAGTTTAACGTATATGCTTTTGGTTTATGAAAATATCGTATCACTGTTCGGGCTATCATAATCCAGAGGTAATGTAGTAAACGTTTGAGGAGCTATGACACTTTAAATCATAAATCCAGCAACTCGTTAAAACGTCTACCCAAATGAAATCCCCTCACATGAAATTCCCTAGTAACATGATACGTTATAGATTAAACGATAAGATTTTATCTTTTTAAGTTTCTTAAAAAGCTAGTAGATGATAAATTATGTTATATATATATAACATAATTATTTTATAGTGTTTCGATCGACGAATGATAACGACAAATATGTCAGGCTTTAATAAAATCGAGTCTTATAATATTTAAATATATTTTTATAATTAATATAAAAATATTACAATTCATACCTTTAAGAATTCAAAAATGACAATATATACCCTTGGTATATATATATTAGTTTACATATTAATCCCTTTATATATGATTTTAAAACATTTAACGCTTAACTTTCAAGTATGGCAAAACAAACCTATGAAGTTTAACTTTAGGATAATTACATTTTTGGCCCAAAAAGTTTATAAGTTTCAAATGTTACAATATATACCCTTATGCATGAAATATTTTGCGTTTTTAGTCTAAATTTCATAACCTTTGTATTTTTAATCTCAAAATCAATTTTTCAGCTTATAGCTTATTACTATAAGCTAAAATAAGTATGTTTTACGAGCTTGTAGCTTATGAAAAGAGCTTATGAGCTTAAAAATCCAAAATGGGCACATTTGTTTTAGAAACAATAACCTGATGGGTTAGGGCTTTTAGGATTAGTTTTAATGATTATAAAAGTGATAAGTGAGCTTATAAAAATAGCTTATTTTAATAGCTTATAGCTTTTAGCTTATTTTAATAGCTTATAGCTTTTAGCTTATTAGGATTTTGAAAAATGGCTTTTAGGGTTATTTAGGGCACAGTTTGGTTTAGGAAAACCAAACAAATGGTTTTATAATTCAAGGATTATACAAGCAGCTTATACATGATCTAATAGAGCTTATTAAGGATCTAAAACAAGACAAGAGCTTATAGAACATGGTGAAGACTTACTAGGGCTTGAAATGGGTGGAAATGAACAAATATAACCCGAAAACTTTAGGAGATGAATCAAGGACTTCTTTCTTTTTAACCTTGGCTTATAAATATCTTATACTTTCTCTCTTCTCTTCATTAGCTTGACTAGAACATGATTTAGAGGTATGTGTTAAGTTTTGTGGTAAATTTTGAAAGTGTGTATGTGTTTGTGTATATATATAGTGCAAAAGGAAGAGTATGGACCAAGTTTGGAAGAAGTGGTGGCCAAGTAGACTTGGAGTGGTGGCCAAGATTAGCTAGGTGTGACTAAGGAGAGCTAGGAGGTAGCATGGAGAGGTGTATGGAGGTGAGGGTGGCGCGGCTAACCAAGGAGGTGACAAAGATTTTGCTTGGAGTCCTAGGTGGTGATGAAGGTGGTAGGGTGGTTGATTGGTGGTGAAAAGGTGGTGACAAGTAGGTGAAAAGAGGCTAGCATGGTGGTGTGTCATGGAGAAGGGTGGTTGCTTGGTTTAAACTCGGTTCGAGCTAGTTAGGGGGTGACGGATTCATTAGTTTTTTCGAATTAAGGTTAGGGTTTTTAGGACGAGTAGGGGCTAAAATAGAGGGAAAGAATGTTTAAATATGGTGCTTACGGAAGTTGTAACTCATGCCTAAAAGATGGTATGAAATGCCTTAAGAAAATTGGAGGGAAATAAGCTTATTTGAATTCTATGCTTTGTCGGATTGTACTTTGGGCTTAAATGAGTTGTACATCGATTTAGGAGGGAAAAGATATTTAAAAGTTATGCATTGTACACTTGTACACATGCCTTGAAAGCTTGAATATTTGAATTGTATGTAAATATTACATATAGTTAGGGTTTTGATATAAACGTTAACGTTAAAATCGGTTTTGTATTAAATGTTATAAAATGTACGTTAAATAGATAATGTGTGGTAAAATGGTGATTAAAACATATTGCTTGACATATTATAACGTTTACTTGACATAAACGTTGATGAAATTTGCATTGGTAGGTTGCGTGAGCTCGTTTACTTTGGTAATGTAAGTTACGTTACATTATGGATGGAAAAAAAATCTTTCCATGAAAATGGTTGCTTCTAATTTAATAGATGGAAATTACACTGAGGAAAATTGCATCTAATTTAATAGATGGAAATTACACTGAGGAAAATTGCATCTAATTTAATAGATGGATAATTACATAGAGGAAAATTATAGGTTGTTATAGTCTCCCAACCTTAAAGAAATATCGTCCCGAGATTTAGTTGGATGTTGGAGTGATGTTTGAAAATAAATGTGGATATTTGGCACGAATTTGATCTTCGCATTCCCACGTAAATTCTGGTCCTCATTTAGAGTTCCATCTTACTTTGACTATAGGAATACGACTTTGTCTCAATTTCTTGACTTCTCGATCCATAATTTCTATTGGTTCTTCTACAAAGTTGAGTTTGTCATCGAGCCGAAGCTCTTTCATTGGAATGACGAGAGATTCGTCAGATAGGCATTTCTTTA
>BQNB010153988.1:0-14828 GCA_026074375.1 Tanacetum coccineum
TAATTGTTAAGGAAGAAAGCTAGAACTCAACACGTACAATCGGGTCAAAAATTACTTTTTATTCTTACCAACGGAAAACCTAGAGTAATTAAGAAAATTACCAAGTTACCCTTGATAAAATTCACTCTCAAAAATATATATAATATAATATATAATACGTATATTAAACCGGGTAAGTATGATCACCCGGGTCGTTTCCCCAACGACTAGTGAAATTGAAACCACGTTTTAGTTCGGATTCTGATTTGAATGAAGCAAAGATATTTTGGGTAAGCTATTACTACTAATAAAGAAGCAACAAATAATGACAATTAAGCAAGTAAACTAATTTTAATCCCTAAAAATGTAAACTAAAATTTCACTAGATAAAGAAAAAATGCTGAAAATTATTAAAAATAAAAGCCCTAATTTTTATCTTTTTAATTAAACTAATTAAAACTTAAACCTAATTATTAATTAAAACTATTAAGCTTAATTAACTACTTTACTAAGGACTAATGTCGTAAAGACCTAGGAAACTAACGGGTGAACTGACAAGCTAACGGAGGGACCAACTTAGTAAACTACTAATTTCAGAAGTTACACTATCTACCCTGAGAATCTACCCCGATAACAAGCTAAGGCCCGAATTAAGGTGAAATTTGAAAAGTTGCTTAAATTGAAAAACTCAAAGAAGCAAAGTTGTAAAGGAAGCTAGGGAGAACAACTTTAACAAAAGCACTAAGGACTGAAAACCTCAAATAAGCTCAATAAGAGCTTATTTCTAAACTAATTACAGAAAGTGAGGTTTTGAGCTTATTTTCACTTAAACAGCCATAAAATACTCAAATAAAGCTCAAATCTAAAAAGGAAAAGTGATTTAGAAAACTTATGATGTGCTTAATCTAAAAGAGAAAAGAAATTAAAGCTAAATCTACTTTTATGCTACTGAAATTGATCATGAACTAAGCAAACTCAGGAAATAAGCAAGGTAACACAAAACCCAAGTAAGCTAAGAACCGTATTAAGCTAAATTAGACTCTCAAACTTTAAGGACTTATTAAGCTACTTATAATCTATCTAATTAAGCTATAAAATCTAGGCCCATAATCTAAATTAACAAATTAAAATCCTAAAGTTTCTAAGTACTGTTTTTGGAATTTTCAGGTTTTTTATGATTTTTGACAGCAAAATTTAATTAGGAAAATAAGCTAGAATTTGAACATTAAGACTTAAAATATATTAAGCTATATTAAAACTCAAGTCCTACAAAGTTTGATAAGCTAAATCCTAAAATTACTGTTCTAAATTTAAAACTAAGAACACAGCGTAGTACTAATGAGGTTAGTATGCTAGTTGTACAAGTTCAGCAGTACTTTCAAGAGAGGTTACTGCTGATGCAATTGACTTTTAAGAACAAAAATTACTATGAAATAAGCTAAAAAATGAAAAAATAAGTTAATTCATAATAAGCTATAACTAACTTAAATACTACGAATTGACAAGCTAAAATCTAAGCTTAACAGTACCTATATTATGGTTAGTACTGGTAGTGTAAAGGTTCAGCAGTACTGTACTAACTGATGTTAGTACTGCTAGTGTAAATCAAGAGTGCACTAAACCAAACACCCCTTTTAGATTATGACAGATTTGAGAAAAACTTTTTAAGAGAAATCTAATGAACAAATACTAAATACCAGATAAAAACTAGCTTAAAACAAACTTATCAATTCATGATTAAACATTGAATAAGTAAAATTCTAAGATCTTAACTAATTAAGCTAATATTTTTGGATTTTATGAGTTTTTATGACAGAAATTAGAAAATCTATGATTTAAACTAAGAAAATTGAAAACAGATAAACAACTATGAAGATTTAGCTAGATAAAACTCAAATAAGCACTAATAAGCAAAGAGAATAAGCAAATAAGCAGATCTAAACATAGCAAGCAATAATATCATTATTTAAAACTAGAATTTAAAGGAAAATGAAAGAGAAACTTACAAACTCCTCTAGCTAAACAAGAGGACCAATAAAGGCGCTCAAGCTCCTAGTTATTAGAAAGTAGAGTAAAGTCCATGGGATCTCTTCCAAGTTAAGATTCCCTTCCAAAAACTCATATCCAATAAGATCCATGAAAGATTAAGCTGATTTAAGGTTTAGGTAAGATTAATACTGAATTCAATAAGCTCTATTTCAGCTTATAGACTGAAAGAGCTTTAAATGAGCTTATTAGCTTATTTAGACGACTTAGCTTATTAAGAGAGCTTATGAAAAAGAAACTTGGAGAGATTTAGAAAAACTGAATTTCATTAATAAAAACTTGCTTACAGTACTTTTAAAGGAAAATTACAAGATTAAAACATCATTAAGCTAAGAATTAAAATTTAAGCTACACTAAATTAAAAGCTACTACTAGATCTAGATATCGTGTGTGTGAGAAGTGAGGCTCTATTTATAGCCTGCCTTGGATCCTTCTAGCCTCTTGCCTTGCTCTCCAATCCTTTTAATCCTGGCCAATCATTTCTTCAATCATCCAAGCATCAATTGTGGCCGTTTGATCAAAATGTGGACACCTGAAGATTGCCAGCGTGTCATTCCATTGATGTGACGTTTGTGCTTCTTTTGTGAGTGTTTTAGTGCAAAAACCCACATTCTATTGTGCTTTCTCCATTGTTGACGTGGCCTTTGATTGGGAGAGGGATACTTAGAGCATTAATTTGACTAATCTCTCCCTGCCATCTTGTAAACGATCACTTGAATTGACCTAAGCACCCTTTAATTTGAGAAACCCCTTTGATTTGAGTAAAAGGTAACTTTGGGACGACGGGTGAATAGTAACTTTTGGCGCCCTTATTTTGACAGTTAAAACTGTTGGACTTTGGAATAATAGCACAAATGGTCCTTGTGGTTGTTATAAAAGGGAAGGGCTAGGGTTTTGGGCTTTTCTTGACCAATGATTGACTGGTTTTGACTGAGGCTTGACTTTTCTGGCTTCGGCTTTGTACTCTTCTGATTCTCGTGTCCGTGCTTGCTTGTTTTTGACTGTTTTCATGTGATTTCTGACTTATCCGTACCTACACACACAAAACATAAATACAAGCATATTTTTGCCATTTTTGGGTTTAATTGGGTTATTTTTAGGTACAAACGGATATGTGTATTTTACACTTATCACCTAGAATCTCTAGAGGCACAGTTAATTGTTCATCAGAAAAAGGAAGTTGTCTATGAAGAAAAAAGTCAAGAGATTAAAAAGACAAAGGAAGTCAAGCACCTCACAACCAAGAAGGAGGAAATGCGGACTGGTTGAGTCTTCAGATGATGATTTGGATGAGGAGGATGCATCCAAATAGAGGAGGAAAAATGACAAGACCAACCCCATGCTTCATGAAAGTGACTTTGATGGATTTGATGATGAGACAGTTGATGCTGCTACAACTGGAGTTAGTACTGTGAGTGCACCAGTTACTACTGCTGGTTTAGCTATTAGTACTACTGAGCTTAGAACTTCTCCTACAACAACAACAGTCTTTGATGATGAAGATGTTATTATGGCAATGGCTCAGGCTCTGATACCACTTGTGAAGTCCCAATGAACATATCTTCTTAGCTTGTTAAAGCATACAAAGAAGAACAAAGAATACTAAAAACTTTAGATATATTGATTGCAAATATTCCGCCTAGGTTACAGAATAACTAACTATGAATTGATAATTCTAACTATGTCGTAGGGTTCCTTTTATACACCAAGGAAACCCTAATGGGCTTACAAAACGCGTACAATGATAATGCATATCTATTCCTAATATATCTCATGCATATCACTTTAGCAGTACTAACTACATAATACTAACAGTACTAACTATACTGACAGTACTAACAATGTACTGACAGTACTAACTAATATAACTAGCAGTACTAATTACTTAGTCTATTTCTTCAGTCTTTAGCAGTAGTATCAATCTTGAACCAGCAGTAGTAAAGTAGTACTGGCAGTAGTAACTCAAAATTCCCAACAGTTTACACGACTTACGTAAGTTGACTTATTATTTGGGTCGGTTTGAATAAGGAATAAGAGGTCACTTATTGATGAGATAAAGATATTGTCAAAAACTAGTCGAGTGTTTAATTCATTGATTGCCCTTTATGTTTTGGTTCATGTATTTCTTATTTCTTGATTCGTTCAAACTAGGTATCTTTGTTGTGTGCATGATTATTAATTTTTACACTGCCTAAAGTGACTCACCCCCACTCGTTATTGTCAAAATAACATGTCATTTGCAGTTATTGATAAAATGTTGCACAAGGTAATTAAGTGTTACTGTATAATGGAGTATAATAGTGAACCAAACGTTGCAAAAGGTAATTAAACTTTGCAAAAGTTGTAGCTAAGGAACAGGGCCGGCCCAAAGCATGTGCAATAAGGGCAATGGCATAGGGCCTACCAAACTAAAGGGCCTCCAATTTACATGTATAACCCATTATATGTTATATGTCTCATATATACTGTAACTAAACAAAAAGTCTATTAATTTATAAAGTTTCAATTGAAGAGAGTGACAGACTGGTTTTAAAAAGGGCCCCTCATTAATTATCATTTATCATTATTTGATTTTCTATTGAATCTCAATAGTTATATCATCTAGTGTTGAAAATCCTTTTTTTTCTAGCAAATAATATTGAAAATCTTAAGTTTGCTTTTTTATTATAATAAACTTGCTTTACGATTTACAAATGAAAAAAAAATTATGTTTGTTAAATGAAAGCACTAATAATATTAATCAAGAAACTTTGACAGAGTTTTTTTTATATATAAAAGAATCGCTGTTTTGAGGGGCCTCATATATCGATCAGGCACAGGGCCACCTAATTTCAAGAGACGGCCCTGCTAAGAAAAAAAAAACTATTCAAATGAGCACACATCATGATAAGCATGTTATAGCTGCAGTTAGGGTGTTAGTCGGGTTGAGATGGTGACGATGATTGGTGGTGGTGGTAGCGGCCGGTGGACTTGAAATATAAAATCTAACAGATGATCGTTAAATATTTAACGAAAATACCCAAATTGGCCAAAAAAATAAGTTGAACGTCTTTTTATGCAAGAAAAAAAGTGTGATACATTGATTGAAATCACCCTTAACTTGGATAATTTTTTGTGCCATTTACCTTTAACTAATTGATTCTTAGCACATTTAATTTCTACATAATTAAATCAATTGGAAGCCTCCATGAATTCCAAAGTTATTTTCGGATGATGAGAAAATTTTAAGTTTACATGCTATTGTTTTGGTACGATTATTACTTAATGGGATAGTGAATTTTCCGGCAGTGAAGTAGCAACAAAACGAAGAAAAAAAATACATAATTCTAGTAGCTACATATGATGACCAACCAAGTTCATTCTTGCTGTTTGAACGTCAATACAGAATTTTACAGAATTCAAGACGACGTGTGTCGATAGTCATATCTAATGTGTAAGTTAATTTTGCCGTTGTTGAGTCGGTCTTTGGATTTCGCTCGGAGGTTTGACATGCTCATTTTTTCTTTGCAACATTGTACATAAAATGTTGGTTATTATGTCGACTGTGTGTAAAACCTCATAGCAAAATTGATCAATTGTGGAACCATGTATCCTGAAACAGTTTATCATTATTGAACCGCCAAAGTATAACCATTGGGAAGGACTAATTATGTGCATAAAGGTTGGTTGTTAAGTCGACTGCAAACGTTGTAACTCGAAACTGTAAAAGTCAATTGTTAGCGTGTACTCATTAAGCTGTATAATAGGAAAACTCGGTTCAAACTTTAAATGATAAAATCTGAAAAATTAAAAAAGGTTCCATTGCCGGGAATCGAACCCGGGTCTCCTGGGTGAAAGCCAGATATCCTAACCGCTGGACGACAATGGAAATTGTTTAGTTCTTGACTAACAAGTGTAGAATGAACATAAACTCTGTTTTTGGCTTCAGTAATTCACAAATATAGTAGTAGCATTTAGATACATCAACGGTAACATGAATATGATCATATAAACGTCCTTCACTTTCAAGAATGGTATTCTTTGGTAACTATTGAAATAACAATTTTATGGTTTGGGTAACAGAGTCACTTTGTTGCATTTTGAATTTTGAGTTTTGGTTGTGGTGTCGGTTCATCGTTTTCTTCATCGCTATCGAAATTGATAGGGTTTCCAGAATCGTTTTGTTGATCATTTGGATTAACTGGTGGGTTGTAAGATTTACCACTTCTTGTGAATACGACATTCACATGCTCATTGCAAGATTGTGGTGGTTGGTAGGCTTTAGATTTTGGGTTTGGTTGAGTGTTACTAGGAAGAGATCCAGAAGGTCGACCAAATTGCTTGTTATCAAGTCTGTCAAACTTGGTTTCAAGGTTTTGAATTGAAGCTTGATTATTTTTGACAACGGTTTCGAGTTGGGTTTTGAGATCCATAAATGTTTTTTGTCGAGTGGTTGGACGATTGTTGAGATTTCAAGAAATTGTTAATTGTTTTGAAGATCGTATGGTTTTTCATCGGTATTGGATCGGATAGTTGTCTCGGTTGTACTACTTCGTCGTTTGAACGCCAATTAATCGCGATTTCGGAGTCTCGGTCCTGATAATCATTATAAAAATGAGTCTTATGAAAAGTTTGCATGAATTTGGCTTCTTCTTCTCGGGACATAGGTATATTATCTTTATCAAGATCGGGTTTTGTTGTTTTTAGCATGGGTTTGGAGTTCTTTATAATGAGCATCCATTTTCAAGATCATGGCATCTATTCGGGCCATAATTTTGTTCTAATATTAGAATTACTGCTTACCTTCATCGGCGAAAGCAACGGTTTTTAAGAGATGATTTGGTTTTTGAATTTTTTTTTAGCCCAGTCGATCGGGTTGAGTAAGACTTTATCTTCCAGAAGCTGATAAGCTTGATTTGGTGTTTATAGAGGAAAATACCACCAGCTGCGGCATTTAGAACTTCTTGGGTTATTTCGCTGAGACCGTGATAAAAGATTTTAATTATATTGCCCTTGGACAGATTGTGACCATGGCAGTTTCGGAGCTACGCCATATTTCCGTCACAGCGTCAGAAGCCAAAGCATCGGGTTATTAGAGATTCGTTTTCATGTTGAGAGACTCAATTTCTCCGAGGAGTCGGTTCGAAAGAGCCAGGCGGAAATAAATGGCTAATGAAAGCGGTTCGAAGTTCATCCCATGTTTCGATAGTTCCTTCGTTGAGTTCTCAACCATGTTTTTGCTTCTCCAGTGAGTGATAGGGGAAACATCATTAGGCGGACGACTTCATTCTCAGTATCTCTGTATTTAAACATATCGCAGATTCTGAGGAATTCATGAATGTGTTTATGAGGATCGGTTTTGGTTCTACCATCGAATTGGTTTCCTTTGACAAGAAACAAAAAGTCCAAGTGGTTACCTTTGATAGCAAATTCGTTAGCAGTTTCAGGAATAGTGATTGCAGAGGAGTCAGAGCGACAACATGGTCAGCAGCCCACATGGGTTCATCGTCCATTGGATCGTAATTTTGAAGAATATCAAGAAAGTGACGAAAGTAGTTGATGTTAAGAACTGGCGGGTAGACAATTCTCGGGTGTTGTGGTGGATTATTTCTTTGATCGTATGGAACTCTTCTGTTTCATCGACGAAGTCTTCGATTCAGAGTACGTTCAGGTTCAGGTAACGGTTCAACAAGTTCAGAATTGGAAGCACATGTATGCATCTAAGAGAGAAATTATTTGGGTCAGTTTGCCAGAAAACTGTATGGTGATTTTTGAAAAAGAGGAAAGGGGGGGGGGGTAAGTAATTTTATAGAGTTTTGACTTATAGAACAGCCTAAGAAATCTCGGCAGCGGCGCCAAATCACTTTGATGTGTTCAAAAGCTTTAAATTCTTTAAGAGGAAAATAATGGTAATTATATGGAAACACTATGGTTAATAGTATAAACCCACGTATGTAGTATAATCTTTTTAGGTAAGACCAGGTCGTTCCATAGGGATTAGAGTAGTGTTCAAATAATCAGAAAGAAAGTAGACTTTAACAATTTTGAAAATAACTTTAGTTTTACCAATGATAATAAAGATGACTACTTGGTATGTTGAAAAATAACTTAATAAGTGTTGGAATGATTGACTCGGAATATGGGACTTTAATTTATAAAAGTGATTTTCATCAGAAAACGTTTTCACAAAACTACTTGGTTAACTTTAGACTTATATTTAGTTGACAAGACCAAATGTGTCACTTCAAATAATCCAATTATTATTATATCAAAACTTATTTTGCTTATCAATTTATGAAAGTGGATTTCTCGACACAAACGTTAAAGACCATAGACAAATCTTTAAAACCACATAGATCATAACAAGACTTTCGACCTATACCGATATGATTATATAATCTAAGTTGATAAGCAAAAATAGATAAGATAAGATATAACATGGTTGCAACATAAGCTGAAGATTAAAGAGATCACGACCATACCAAACACTTATTCATTATCGTAACTTCACCGAGTAGTCATGAGAGATTAAGCCTCTCATGGCTAAGGAGTTCAAAACAAAAGTAGACTTTACACAAACTTCCATTATTTCAATAACTAAGAAGAAAACCGTCTTCGTTCTTGATCATTAGATCTTTTTCTTCAACTCAAGAGGTGTTTCTTGGTGTTTTAGTGAAAGGAGGGAGGTATGTGTGTGTAGGAGATGATTGGTAAAGTGAGAATGGAATGGATGAGATGATTTGAGGATGCAAATTCGTCCTCAATTTATAGGCTAAATTTGGTGAAAAGTACGGCGCACTTAGGAAAAAGTGCGGCGAACTTTAGGTGTTAATGCGATAGTATTTAATGGTTTTACTGGAAGTGCGGCGCACTTGAAAATAAGTGCGGCTGTTTTAATGAGTTAATGCTGGGGCATTTATTAGACTTTAATTCTTCAAACTTTGGAGAAAAGTGCGGTGCACAATATTATAAGTGCGGCGGTTTTGGCTTCAAAGGAAAGTGCGGCGCACAATGTTATAAGTGTGGCAGACTTCATGAATTTTAGCTAGAAATCTTTCTTTTCTTGTATTCGCCTCCCAAAATGTATAGATTCTTGAGTTTGGGCCTGTTGTGTCTTCAAGTGAACCTATAAGCAATTCAAGCTAATTAAGTACCAAAAGTTCACGAGAAATGATCAATATTGCTAGTATATGGATATCATAAACCACAAGCAAGAGATGATGTGTTGCGCTACTTAATCTTAGAGAGAGATCGTGATATTTAGAGAGAGAAAATGCAAGTAAGTATTATCATAAACTGAACAACAACCCTACCCAGGTGGAAATGGGGTTTATATACATGTATTTGTGAGCTCTATGGGCTTAGGTATGGGCTTAACACTTGGGTAAAAGACCCGACCCAATACCGAAAGTCATACGCTTACTTTCTGACTACGAGCTTTGCTATACTAAACAATACACGGGGGTGACCGAGTCTTTTTCATAATCCTAACAATCTCCCCCTAAGGGAGGTCACCCCATAAAATACAATTCGAATAATAGCATTCTAGTTCTTCGACCTTCTGTCTGTAGCTCGTAGTCTTTGATTCTTCATTCATTGAGATCGTTGTACATTATGTAGTGATCCTTGAGCTTTGTTCCTTAGACTTGTGTGATCTTCGAGCTTTCTTTGAGATCATCAGCCACAGTAAATCTCTTAATCATCCTTGTTGTGAAGTGTTGCCTTCATGTGATGTTGTGACCTTCGGACCCGCATGCTCACACTTTTCTTGATCATGATACTACTTCTCAGAGTTGCGGAAAGCTATAGTTTAGGTCATTAAGTTGTCATGTTGTCTTTACTTGGAAACATTTATGTGTGAGCATTTGGATGTGAATTGCCTCCCACTGGAAAACAAAGTGTCTCCATCTCCATCTTTGCTTGATCCTGTAATAAATAGTTAGAATAATAGCTTTTGGGGCGAATATGGCTTTGTCATTCGCCTGAGTCTGGTTGGATTAACCTCCGGATCTGTGAGGACCGACCTGTGATCAGGTAGATTCCTCTTAAGAGGAATCTCCTTGACAGGATTTCCAGTATAAGTATTGGATCATCAAATGTATAGCCATCAGAATCACCATACTTGCCTGTTCTCTTTATCGGAACATCTCAAAGCAGACAACACGATAAGAGTGAATCGGTTAGTTACTGTCCTTTCCGATTAAAAGATTAAAAATTGATTATGATTACATCGATGTGTTCCGTGAGAAAGTATTTTTGTGAAAACTGTATAGTGTTCCTTATAGCACAAATCAAATTTCATCAGAAACACATTTGTTTTGAAAGATATACACAGTCAATGTGCTAGAAAATCAGTTGTTGAGCACATCGAAAGGTTTTTCAAAAGCTATTCGTCAATTCACTGCCTGGAACAAGTTTGATTCATAAAGAATTGCACCATCGTTGCTTTCCATTTGTCACAAGTTTAATCCATAGTGATTCTCCAATGTCACCTAACCAAGAGCTTGTTTGTGTTGGCTATAGAAGGATTTTCTTCTTCATTGTGAGTACTTTTCGTATACACTCGGATGTTCTGGCAATACCGCGAAGGATAATGCCGAAGGACTCTTAAATTCTTTCTTGTTGTCACAGTGTGTGGGAAACAGCACAATATGGATTGTTTCCTAACAAGATTTTTGGATGTTCATGGCTTAGAACTCAATAGTGCATTTTGGTTTCTTGGTAGTCGACGGCTGGAGCGGACTGCCACTTTTCAATATCATCTAGCTCGGAGCTGAGAGGAGACGATATAAATGTGTTGATCTTCATGAGAAATGAAAAAGAATCCTTTGTGGGATCTTGAGTGCTAGGGCGGGTTGTGCAGCGTATCACTGGGTCATGATACTTGTCTTCAAAGTTAGCAATCAACCATGTGATTTTTGACAGCATATGTAGAGACCGGTTCTGCCTAATGTTTACGGAGGGTGCTTTCTTTTCACCCTTTATCTTAACATTTCTTTGTCAGTCTCTCAACCCCTTCAGTGCTTACCAATGACTTCATTACCTAGTACACTGTTGGTTTATTCCTAGTACTAGCTCTATCTCAGTCTGCACTATTCCCTTATTCTCACATTACTCCTTTTGTAATCATACCTAAGGACTTCTACACTAACTAGTAGATTGTCCCTGGGTAGATCCCTCTGGCTCTGGGCGGGTCATTGGGAAATGTACCTAACCATCCATCCTTATAACTCCAATAAAGTAAAATACGGTCGATTTTTAGTTAATTCACCCTTCGCCATAAACATTTGAAAATCAATCAAGGTACTTATGATATAGATATCAAAGCCATTGTATCTTGATTGTTTTGTTTCATGAAACTGCTCCCCCTCAACGTGTGCGTCGATATTCGAAATTGTTTGGCACATGGAGGGAGGAGTACATACTTGAGTCTTAATAGATCACACTTTTATCAGATTTAATATTTAAATCACATTCTCTCCCTTGATCAAAAAATTTAAACCCTTTGAGATTTAGGATCTCATGATTTTAATATGTTATGAAAATTTAGGAGAAAATTGTGGTCTACTTAAATACAAGACCGATATTAGACCTATAATGCTCCCCTAAATTATATGAGGGACTCTGTTAGTGTCAGTTATGATGAGTTTATAAATTATTTGGAGTTTAACGAGAAACTCAGGAAAAATTCATTAAACTGACACATAACACTGATTACTACACTACTTATTAAAGATTGTGTATGAGACATGACCTGAAATATTCAAACTTAAAGTGGCATAGTCAGTTTGTCCATGTTAGCAATCTGTAGTCCGTCTCGATACTCTCCAGATGGAAGTTGTCTTAGCTTTCCCCCGAACCAGCAATCCTTTCTTGAGAAGACACAACAAATATTCGAAGTACGCAAATAATTCGAAACCATCACATCAAAGTCAATTAAGACCCTGATGAGCGTATTTCTCCTTACAAGATAGTGATGATATAAATTGAAACACCAAGGTTAGCTAAGTCTCGGATGTCACAATTATTCCCTCTAAATAGCCGAAATGATAATACCTAAGTCAACTAAGTCTCGGATGTAAACATTTCTTCCTGCAGGATAATGACTATCTAAAGGTATCATCATACTTATCAAACCTATGTGTACCTCTTTTGACAATACATTCTACTCCTTTGAAAGTAAGCTTAGAGATTAACTGATAGGGGAAATACTAATCGAATCAGAAACATATCTTCAACTTCAAGGCTTTCTAACATACTTAATTATTTCCAAACAAACCTAAGCATTTTAATACTATGAGGTGTTGCAAAATTGATCGAGTTTAGTTATAAGCCTAGTCACTATTCTTGAAATTATATTTTAAGGCTCTATAGTTAACAAACTTATGACAATGAAGCCTTGGAGTTAAAACTCCCCCTCAAATTTTTGTCGTTAAGTTAAAACTTTTTCCTATAAATTCCGTGACATGTTGGGAAATAAAGAATAAGTCAAAAACATTTCTCCCCTCGACAAAGATCTGTATTCTATTTAAAGATCTATTGTATTTATTCGAGTGGTCGAAATTTCTTGAAAATCTGTTTGTAGTGTCGAAAATTGATTCTGATTTGATTAGAACACTTTTCAAATGATTAACCCGAACTTGATTTATGAAATCAATAATTTTGAGAAAAAAATCATTTGGGTTATAAAACTTATACCACTGGCAATCTAGAAAACTTCTGATGTATGTTTAAACAGAGGTATGTACTAATTGCCATATGGTTTCATTCTAGTCCCAAAGGTTGGAATCACATAAAATCTAAAGTGTAATGAGCTAAAATTAATTAACTCCCTTTTTAAATCATGATTAGTTATTGTTAAACCTTTCCGTTTACTCTTGATTATTCCAAAAGATCATTTTTGAAAAGAATTATAGCACATTTTCCCCTCAAATATGTCCCGTTTCTATTTCAAGAGCTGTAGAAATTGTTTGAGTGATAGAAAATTCTTTTAAAATCTTTTTCTGATGAGAGACTGAGATGACTGATTTAGTTTTGAAAGACAACACCTTTTCCACCATGGTTAACAAAAATAATTTTTGAAGAATCATAGAAGAAAATTATTTGGTTAAAAAGAAGACTTCTCATTCTTTGATCAAGAAATAATGCACTGAAGCGTTACCATTAGATCGAGGTTGCAAGGATATAAAAGTAATCCATTATCGGGAGAAACAAAACTTAATCCACCGTTGTTAGTGAACAACCGTCTTTTTGGCGAGTGCTTCCTCATTGAAAAGTGGGTTGACAGTCTGAAATAACTGAAAGCCATTAAGGAATGGTTTGGGAAAGGTTTAAACTTCCGTTCGAGCTTCATTTAAGGAACCGTGTCATTTTGAATGACATTTCTCGGACCGTAATGTTATCGATAACGGAAGGGACCATGTCTTGAAGGAAAAACTATTTTTTGGCATTTTCTTTTTTCTGATTGTTATCGTTTTATATTTTTGTATTTTTCTTTTTGGGTGTAAGAATGTACATATTTACAAAGGATACTTGAAGCCAATCCGTTACACATCCTGATCATCCTGAAGACTTTTGAGTGTCTCCGGCTTCATACACTTCATGCCAAGCCTTGGGAGAATGAATTTGAATCGTTCTCTGGGCAGCGCCTTAGTGAATATATCCGCCAGCTGATACTCTGTCCTCACGAAGTACAACTCAACCACTCCTTTTACCGCTTGTTCTCTGATGAAATGATGTCGGATGTCGATGTGTTTAGACCTAGAGTGCTGAACGTTGTTGCAGCAAAGAGCGATGACACTCTTGTTGTCACAGTACATAGGGATGTGATTGTATGCAAAGCCATAATCTGATAATTGAGACCGCATCCATAGGATTTGGGCACAACAACCAGACATCGCGATGTATTCAGCCTCTGTAGACGAGATGGACGTGCTGGTTTGCTTCTTTGATGACCAGCTGACTAACTTATCACCAAGGAACTGAGCACTGCCAGATGTACTTCTGCGAGTGTCCTGACAACCTGCATGATCTGCGTCTGCGTATGCGGTTAGTGCCATGGCGGTGTCTTTCGGATACCAAAGACCCATATTGATGGATCCTTGGAGATACCGAAAGACCCGTTTAACTGCCTCAAGGTGCTTTTTAGTGGGCCTAGATTGATATCTAGCACACATGCACACAGCAAATACAAGGTCAGGCCTACTGGCTGTGAGGTACATCAGGGACCCAATCATGCTGCGATATTTGGTCTGGTCAACAGGGGTCCCTGAGAGATCCTCATCCAGTTTTGTTCGCTCCACCATAGGAGTGTCAACAGGGTCACTTTTATGAAGATCAAATTTCTTTAAAATCTCATTTGCATACTTAGATTGATTTATGAAAATGCCTCTAGGATTTTGAGAGATTTGTAACCCTAAGAAAAATGATATTTGACCCATCATCGACATTTGAAATTTAGAACTCATTTCATTAGAAAAACGGTCACAGTCTTTGGGGTCGGTCGAGGCAAATATGATATCATCAACATATATTTGAACATGAAGAGTGTGTTTGCCTGTTTTTCGAATGAACAAGGTGGGATCGACGACACCCTTGGAGAATCCTTGAGCCAGAAGAAACCTTGACAAAGTGTCATACCATGCCCGAGGAGCCTGTTTTAACCCGTAAAGTGCTTTCTTCAGACCATAGACATGATGTGGACGTTCTGGGTCAACAAAGCCTTCCAGTTGGTGGACATAGACTTAATGCAGTTTTCACATCCATTTGATAAACTGTCATGTTTTTGCTGGCGGCATTGGCAATGAATATCCTGATTGCTTCAA
>BQNB010153989.1:0-12801 GCA_026074375.1 Tanacetum coccineum
ACTACTTACTTTCAACTTGTTAATTTGTAAATTCATATAGCCTATGAAATTGCTATATCTAATTGTTCTTGTGAATATTTACTAAATTGTAAACCATAACTCATATTAAAACTGGAAACCCAATTATAAACAAAATATCATCAAATAAGTTCATACCAAACATGGCTCTGGACCTTCCCCTTTCTCTCCTCGTTCCACCACGTCTCCTGCCCCTTTTGGTTGGTAATCTCCCTGCATAAACAATAAAGTTAAAATAGGTATATCAAATATTGACAAATAAAGATGTATGGAGTAAGGGAATGACATACGTCTGTCATAATCGAATTTTGATGCTGAACATGTCCTTAACCCACAACATACTCCAACCTATAGCCTTTAGTCATCTAACTTTAAGCAACAACAGAAATGGATGAGCTATGCTCTTACAAACCTTCACACCCAACCAATCCTCAACAGTCACAGATTCCTAAAGTCTCTACGGGCTGCACAAATAAGCACAAATAAAATAGATTACCAACATATAAGAAAACCCCTAAAAATACAAATAAAGATCCATAACTATTCAAACTCATCCTTCTTATGTTTCTTTCTCGCTCTCTTACTCTTCTTTGAGGTACTCCTGTTAACCACTCTGTCACCATGTTCCTGATAACAGTCAATGAGTTACAAACCATTCATCATCATAAATATACGATTCGTATTTAAGATACAAAGACAATCACAACCATTTCAACTGATGTCGTTGAGATGTCACTTTTAGGATCATTTTTCAGATTGTCTAGTATATCTCCCTTATCTTGAGATATACCCTAAAAAGTTAAAAGTCGGCCAATTGAGATTAAAACATGAAATGAGTTCAAGGATATAGAAATGCCATAAAAAGAAGATCAAAACTCACAATCAGTTCTTTTTTGTTTACCTTGGTTGGCTCGCCTGGAGGAGAATTACTCTTGGCAGATATTTGAGCAGGAATCATTTTCTTGACATCACAGGACTTCCCCTTCTTATTAGAAACAGATTTTTGTTTCGGTCATAGCAGCGTCTCTAAATACCTGGAATAATTCATGTACCAAAAATCATAGAAATACTGAATGCACTATAAAAACATAATTAACAGAAAAGCATATGTATCTCAATAGTACCATCATGATCCTCTTTCTTAACGGGTGTTCGGGTATAATCATTTGGCTCTATCTAAAACAGGTTCTGTCACATTAATTTGGATGAGGCCTATAATCATGTTCACATTTGTTCTGATCTAATTCTTTTTTTGGATGCACGGGATCATAGTGGTACGAACTGACCTCAACACAGAAACATAATAGGACAAATAAGATTATAAAATTCGGAACTACGATTACTCACCAATATATGTTAAGCGTGCACAACAGTAACAACCTTGCTATTAGTCACGCACTTATAAAAAATAAGGAAATCAAAACGAAAATTTTGTAATGCTATAACGATAATACATCTATTACAGGGAAAATATTAAAATAATCTAAGCTAAAATATACCTTCAACAAGTTCCCAATGTCAGGTTCGTTGTTCATCGTCCCCTCGACATCTGTGGCGAGTTTCACAATTCTTCTTTTTTGCTTTCTCACCAAATATACAAACTTGAGGGATAAATTATTCTTTTCTCACTATCATGAAATAATGTTGAGCTTATGTGGTCACATTCCAAAACAATTTTAAGCCAGTGTGAGTTTTTTTCAAAACAACTTATGCATTTTGATACAACTAATTAGTACTTTTCAGTGTTATTCTAATCAACAAAAAAATACATTATTATAAATCAAACCTTTTTTTAAAAAACTTCAGCCTTCTTTGTAATCCATGAATCCCACTCAAAATAATTGTAACCTGCAATTAAACAAAAACCCGTGAATAAAAGTATAAAATTTTTATAAACAAATTTTTTAATAAAATGTTTGCAAGATTAGGAAAAGACAATAAAATAAAAATAAGTGGTGTTATGATTGCCTTCAACCTGATTGATTATATTATAGCTACAACGAAATTGTTAGAAAAAATGATTTTCGATATTAGTTTCAACATCAACACACCTGGGATTCTAAAATTCGATGAATCTGCTGTGGAAAATCAATTGTGGCTGCTCTATGGAAAGAAGAATTGATTTGTATATTTTTCTTGTGTAAATGGAGGATGGTTTGATGTTGTAATCTTTAATAGCTCTTTGAGACCGATGATCTTCTGATGAAGAAGTGTAACTACATAATGAATGTCGAACCACATGAGTCTTGTTTGTAGGCAGAAGGCTGTGTACATATGGCTATGTGGGTAATACAAATCATTTAAAGATACAACCCTAATAAATTTAGGGGCTCAATCTTTTAATATAATAGATAAACGACAATGTTGTTCAATTTACATGTTTCGTCAAGTCCCTAAAGAAGTTGATAACTGGTAATGTATATTAATGTACGCATTATGCTCTAAAGATAATACATAGGAGGTATGCATAGGTTAATGAAGTTTAAAAGAATGTTCACCAGTTTTTCTAAACGTGACAATTGTTTTGCAAAGTTCCTTTTAAATTTCGGAATGTTACCACTTGTCACTAACTAGGATATACCGTATTGTGCGTTATCATTCTTACCCTTTACCCTAAAGAGGATAGTATAACTTTGAAAAGTAATTACTATCTCGATACGCAAAGGATTATATATAACTACATAGTATAACTTTGAAAAGTAATTACTATCTCGATACGCAAAATTATGTACTCTATGTTTAATATAAAAAGTTAAGAACTTGTACAAATTCAGGTTTTACACAAATCAAGGATGTTCGTTTTTCACTTTATATATGAACATCATTAATCATTGTAAAACCTAAACATAATATCACTCTAAACACAATGTATCTGTACACGCCGTAGTAAATAAGAAAAGAACATTTCATTTCTTCAATCTATGTGGGATGGTAAAATGTTCATACAAAAACAAAGGATAAAAAAATGGACATTAATATACATATAAACATTTTTTTATTTGATGTTTAAAAAATATTTTGTGTCACGTATTCTGATTTTTTAAATGATTAGCCGTTTTTAAATAGATATCGGCCTACATTACGTACGCTGTTTAGTTCGCAGAATGGAGAGAATTGTAATTCAGATTACATTACGTAGGCTGTTTGGTTTGCGATGTAATTGTAATTCAGTTATTATAGTTACATCCAATGAGTGAATTTAGATTACATAGAAAGTTGGATAGAAAGTTTGAATTACGTTGTAATTCAGAATTTTATACTTTATTCAGTATTTATACATTATTATTATTTTTATTATTATTATTATTATTATTATTATATAATTTATAAAATATTAATAATAATAATAATAATCTTTATTATAATTATTATCTATATTATTATTTATTATTATTACTTGATTAATGTTATTTTTATTATTATTAATAATTAATAATTAATAGTTATTTATTATTATTATTATTATTATTATTTGAGAGGTGCTATGCACACCACTAAAAGTGATGTGCACACCACAAAATCACACTAATAATGCACATAGTACAATACACATATGCATGTTTAGTGGTGTACACACTTTTGGTGGTGTGCATATGACTTCCCTTATTATTTTGTTGTTATTATTATTATTATTATTTATTATTGTCGTTTTTAAATATTATTTTTTTTATTTATTATTATTATTATTATTTAATTTTTATTATTATTGTTATTTTTTCTTATAATTATTATTATTATTATTGTTATTTTTTTTTAATTTTTTTATTATTATTATTATCATTATTATCATTATTATTATTATTATTATTATAATATATTTTTTTTAACAATAAGGATTACAACAAATTGGAGGGAAGCCGAGATACTATCTGGGCCCCCATTCCATTAGCAATGAAAAAACTAATCCTATTAAAAATGTAAACAGCGGCGAGTGCCCCTATGTCTTGAGCCATGGAAAACTTCCGAATCCGCTTCAGTAAGGTCACCGCATCTTTCTCAAGTTCCCCAAAAGAAGAGAATGAGAAAGGGAGGAAACCGTATCCAATATCCGCACATTTAGCCTCTTATTTGACGCGTTTTCACCATCAAATGACTCAAGAATCTCGCCTTCCACATTATAGACCCATATTATAATTTACCACCAGCCACATTCAGCAGTAACAATTTTAGAACAATCTTCAATATCCTTTCACAACATCATCATCAAATTCTATTTCCATACAATCATGAACACACCCATCATTATTTCAAGACCGATCAACCAATGATCTCACTTTTTTCAAAGGAGTCCCACAAATCACTATCCACCCACGAACATACACTTCACGCATAAGCGACTATTAGAGGACATTTCACTAACAATCTGAATCATTGTTATCATCTACAGGACGAAGAGCGATCACAATTATCAACAATCCAAAGCCTCCTCATTTTCGATCCGCCATCCAAATTAGACCCTCGTCATCCTCTTTCAAGAATCAGTCAGGATTTGTCCTCCAACGATCAATTTAGCGCCCAATATGCAAACTCAGTTGCGGTATACAATAAGATCTATTACGATACGAAACTTTAGAGGACTCTAGCACACGATGTAAAGACTCTATAAGAACACAAACCTTCCCATAATACATTGGTCCGTCGTTGACCATATCAGTAAACACACTACATCCCCACCGACCACCCAACTTCTTATAAACCTCAGAGCCGCTAGGTGATGCGCATGGCAAACCACCAGGAGTCTATCCAAACACATCTTTCATCCGAATAAAATCGTAAGAATCATCTTTGAGCTCCATAATAGCTCATTAACACTTTGAATTCTGACGCTTTCCACCTGAGCGTAGAATTCAAATTCCAACCAACCCACCCCCCACCGTCCCCCCCAAACCGTATCATAGACCACCACAACGAACCCTCGGAAGAACTATATTCAAAAGAACCGTAATGACACTTAAATTCTTTACTTTAGCAAAATACTACCTCCATACCATCGAAATCTAACAATCATCTTCCCGAGATAAACATCAACGCTTCATTTACTCGATTCCTCATTTTCCTATTACTAACCGACACCCCCATTGTTTCTCCACTATTACATGCAAGGCATTATTGCCCGACACACCCACGATTTATTGCCAAACCGCTTTAACATACGAGTTTAAATCACTGAAAAACATTTGCATTGTCACGAACAGTTGAGTATTCATACCTTCATTGGGTTTGCTGTCCCCAGATCGTTCCTCAAGCCTATTATTAGTTCGACCATACTTCGCCACATCGGCAAATAAATGAAACCCACCCCTTCCAGGTTACTCCTTAATTAAAACTAAACTGATTGATATCAATGATGATTTTTGAAACGTACAAAAGCCAATACCGGTACCCGATTTCGGATCTTTTGCGCAATTAACATCGATCACCACACCCCATTGGTTACATGTATCCCAAAGATCTTGGACCGTCGCTTTCCATGGGATATTAAGACAAAGATTGTAATACGACTTTATTAAACCTGTACAAAATTAAGGTCTGGTGTTGCTGGAAACCTGGGTTCGCTGCTCGTGATTACGATTGTTAACATGTTGAACGTTCCTCTTGATTTCTAGATTTCTTTCGATCTTTGAGATGATTTGAAGGCATGGATGTTTAGAGAGCGAAAAATGGAACAAGAATTGTTTTTTTTTGTTAGTTTAGTTAGACGACGAATGGCATGATCTGGCCGAGAGTGGGTGGAGATCGCCTATCATAGCTAAAAATACCTCTTTTTATTATTTTTATTATTATTATTATTAAACGATATATAAATTATAAAATATAATATAATAACTATAATTATAAGTTAATATCTCTATTATTATTTATTATTGTATTATTATTATTACTTGATTAATGTTATATTTTTATTATTATTAATAATTAAAAATAAGAGTTATTTATTATTATTATATATTATTTGGTAGGGTGGGATATTGCACTCCACAAAAGTATGTGCACATCACAAAATCACACTAATGATGCACATAATACAACACACATATGCATGTTTAGTGGTGTGCACATCACTTTTGGTGGTGTTCATATGACTTCCTTATTATTTTTTGTATTATTTTTATTATTATTTATTTTTATCGTTTTAAATATTATTTTATAATTATTGTGTCAACGGGGAGGACCCTGTCAAATCCACACAAACATCACGCCCAACATCCCATGAGTAGAGCAACACGTCAGCTGGACGTAAGGATTTGATATTATATATTGTTTTGTAGATTATTTTTATATTATTTTTTTTAATTTTTGTTATTATTATTTTTTTATAAGTATTATTATTATATTATATTATTTATTATTTTAATATTTTAATTGTTATTGCATTAATTTTTTAAGTTTGGTAAAAAAATGAATTTTAGTTCCATTACGTTGCGAGTCAACCAAACACATCGACATATTTTATAAATTACAATTACAACACATTATAATTCCAACACATTTCAACAATTTGAATTACAATTATATCAAATTACAATTCATTTCAAAGATTACAATTTCTTTAAAAAATATTGTGTGAACCAAACGCCCCCAAACTATCTTGTAAATCAAAAATTAAAGCATGTGTTAAGAAAAGAAAAAGTTAAATATAATTATAAAAATTTGAGAACTTCTACAAATTTCGCGTATATTGGAATGAAGTTTAATTTCACTTACATGAATTTCATCAGTATAACGCGAAACATAATATAAACCAAAGAACATTTTTTTTTCTTCAACCTATGCAGGATGTAAGGTTGAAAGGTTTTATAGAAAAAAAAATTAATACGACACCTAGTTTAACCACCTTTAAGTCATTTTGTTATGAATTTACTTTTGAACGAAATGGATTATGATACCTAATGACCAACGGCGATCTAAACAAACACTTAAACGACGATCTAAAAACGCCGGCGGGATCAAACGCCAACGGCTACCTTCGTCATGGGAGATCGAAATTGGTATGCTAGAAAATCAAAGGAGGATCAAACACAAGTGATATCGAAATCGGTTTTTGTAACCAACTTCCCGGATCATTTTTCCTTTCGTGAATTGTGGAAGGTTTGTGATGGATATGGGAAAGTTATAGTAGATGTTTTCATTCCAAACAAGAGATCTAAATCAGGTAAGCGGTTTGCTTTTGTTCGTTATATCAAAATTAATAACATTGATCGAGTGGTGGAAAACTTGTGTACTGTATGGATAGGAAAGATCCGTTTGCAAGCGAATGTGGTTCGTTATCAGAGGTCACCTAGATCATATGAAAACTCCTTTAAACCTACTGTGAATGTGGGTCATAAGATGGGATCATATGGTAATAAGATGGGTTCATATGTCTCTGTTCTCAAAACTAGTAATCCACATGAAAACTCGGATTCTATGAAACCGGCGTTATTACTCGATGATTCATGTATTGTTGAAAAAGATTTATCATTAGATTTAATGGGGAAAGTGAAAGACGTAGGTTCTTTACCGAATTTATATCTCATTCTTGCTAAAGAGGGTTTCGAGAATTTGTCAATACGATATTTAGGTGGATTGTGGGTTATTATAGAATTTCAATCAATCACAGCTAAACAAAAGTTTAGTAACCATGTAGGGGTTGGATCATGGTTTGGTATTTTGAATCCAGCCTCTAATTCGTTCATAGTCGATGAAAGAGTTGTTTGGGTAGACATTGAAGGTATTCCTATAAATGCTTGGACACAAAACACATTCTCTAAGATTGCTGCTAAGTGGGGCGAGTTGTTGGACTTGGAAGATTCTGATGATAAATCGTGGTATCGAAAACGGCTATGTATCAAGATGAAGTTGGAGACGATTATTTCTGAATCGTTCAAAGTGATTGTAAAAGGCAAGGTGTATTGGGTTCGTGCAAAAGAAGCGAATGTTTGGTTTCCTGAGTTTAATGAAGAGCATAATGACACAGATTCTTCTGATGAGGAATCGATGGGAGGACGAATGGGAGGAGTGTTTGGGGAAAAAGTAAACGAACAATCAATAGGAGAAGATAGTGAAGTAGAAAGGGTATCCGAGTCTAGTTTTGTGAATGGACATACTTACATGCATGAAAATATGTCTACTGGTACTAAAATGAGGACGGAAAATGAACATTCTGGAGATCCATTTAAAATCTATGATCTATTGAATAAGAATCAAAAGAAAGGAGATGAGTCAATTGAGAATAATTTACCATATCCCCCAGGTTTTACACCTCTAGAGGAGGTTTGTTCTATGCCACAAAACAATCAAAATGCAGGAACGACAACAAATGGGTCGGTGACAAAGGAGAGTACTGAACCGTTAAGGGACATATGCCAGGAGGTTTCGGAGCAAATGAAAAAGGTTAGAAACAATGCTTCTGTAGGATCGGGTAGAGAGAATACAAAGGGGAGTCGTACTAGAGGAGGATCCATCTTAGAGTTAATGGATGAATTAGTGAAAGTGGGACAAACTATGGGTTATAATATGGATGGATTCATGAAAAACATGGAAGATATAATTGATTCTCAAGGAGTGGACAGAGGTATTAAATGAATGTTATCTCTTTGAATGTTCAAGGCCTTGGTCACAAGGTTAAAAAAAGGTGGGTACAGGAGTTGTGTTCAAAACATAGAGTGAATATTGTTGCTTTACAGGAAACTAAAATGGAACATGTTGATTTGTTTGCTATAAAAACATTGTGGGGAAAATTTTCTTTTGATTATGCGTTTAGTCCATCAGTCTAGGGGTGTTATCGGGTCGGGTTGAATCGGGTTTTGGATTTTGAAAAAGTGACCCGCAACCCGACCCGATAAGTAATCGGGTTATCGGGTTCGGGTTATTATCGGGTCGGGTTATTTCGGGTCGGGTGACTCGGGTTATCGGGTTATGAATTAAGCTCAACTATACATAAATCTTTTAAACAACAGGCAACTTTATCAAACTATACCCACAAGGTAGAATTACATACAAACAAATCCAAAATGGACACTGACCATCAGAAAACTCTATCACTAAAACAAACAATACAACTTAATAAAATACTCCATAACTTACAAGGTAGAATTAACGTTGGCACGTTAGCATCGTTGGATTTGAAGCACTGATAGATTTAATGCAGTAGCTTGTTTGCAGTATAGAAATACATAACTATTACTGTCACTAATAGACTTCGGTAAATAATTATCTAAGATAAGTACTACAATAGCTTTCTACGTAATAAATTTGACCAACTAAACATGTCTTTCTTTCATTTTTCTTGTACTATAGTAGCTTTTTTGGTTTTCTTCTTGTAGAAACCAATACACTAACACTGAATAATAAAGTAAAACGATATATAATTGCTTAATGGACAATCTCTTAACATAGATATAAAGAAAAGTATCTAACAAAAACTAGTTTAAATCTTATCGGGTCAACCCGATAACCCGATAAGATAAATAACTTAACTCGAACCCGACCCGATAACAATATCGGGTTATCGGGTTCGGGTCAAACAAACCCGATAAGCTTTTTAACCCGATAAGCCTTATTGGGTTTAGGTTCGGGTTCGGGTTCGGGTCGGGTCAACCCGACCCTATTGACACCCCTACATCAGTCGGTAATTTTGGGGGTATTCTTTGTGTATGGGAATCTAGTAAGTTTGTTAAAGAGAATGTTACTGTGTCTGATTATTTTTTGGCGATTATGGGGATGTGGGTTCCAACCTTGACTAGATTATTATTAATTGTGGTGTATGCTCCGCAAGATGTAACAGAGAAACGAACGCTATAGGATTATTTGAGTCATGTGATAAATAGATGGGATGGGGAGAGTATGGTTATGGGAGACTTTAATGAAGTGCGATCAGAATGCTCAAGGAGCACATTCTTTTAACAATTTTATTTATTTTGCAGGTTTGGTCGATCTTCCTTTAGGAGGTTATTCTTTTACGTGGTCTCATAAGACGACAAATAAAATGAGTAAGATTGATAGATATTTAATTTCTGAAGGAATGTTGGAGACATTTCAACATCTATCGGCCGTTTGTTTAGATCGTCATCTTTCTAATCATCGTCCTATTTTGATGAGAGAAGTTTGCATGGATTATGGGCCTATTACCTTTAGATTCTATCATTCTTGGTTTCAAATAGAAGGATTCGATAAGCTGGTGAAAGATTCGTGGAAAGAAATAAACATTTTTTTATTCTAACCCGATCGTGCAACTAAAGAAGAAATTGCAAAGTCTAAAACAAAAATTACGCGAGAAGAAAAGTAAAAAAGAAGTGATGTGAAATTCCAAATAAAAGCCAAGCTATTTGAAATTGATATCAAACTTGATCAAGGGGGCAGTAGCATGGATATATTGAATGAGAGGACAAAAATTGTTAAAGATTTACAAGAGTTGGATAATATTGAAGCCTTAGAAGTTGCACAAAAAGCTAAGGTGAGATGGTCCATAGAAGGTGATGAAAATACCAAATACATCCATGGTATCCTTAATAAAAAAAAGATCTCAATTAGAAATTAGAGGTGTGCTTGCCGAAGGAGATTGGATCGAGGATCCAGTTAAGGTGAAACATGAATTTGTTAAACATTTTGCTGCTCGTTTTGCTATTCCGTCTTCAGATCGGATTCATTTGGAGATGCCGTTCCCTAGAATGTTATCCGAGAACCAAATACATGAGTTAGAGAATCATGTCACTAATGAAGAGATTAAGAGGGTCGTGTGGGCTTGTGGTGTAAATAAGTCCCCTGGTCCCGATGGCTTCACGTTTGAATTCTTTTGAAGGTATTGGAGTTTCATAAACCGCGATGTGATTGATTCAGTTCAATGTTTTTTTTTCGACATGCACATTTCCAAGAGGTTGTAATTCTTCTTTTATAGCCTTAATTCCCAAGGTGACAGATGCAAAGCTTGTGAAGGATTTTCGTCCCATAAGCTTAATCAGGAGTATTTATAAAATTATAACCAAGATCTTGGCTAATAGACTAAGTTTGGTAGTGGTGGATCTGGTCAGTGAAGTGCAGTCCGCTTTTGTGGCAAACCATCAAATTCTTGATGGGCTATTCATTTTAAGGATATGTTTGGCGAAATAGGCTAGGGCTGGAGCTGGGGCTTGTGTTGGGGCTAGGGCTGGGGCTGGGGCTTATATTATAAGCCGAGATTAAAATTTGTATTTTTTTAAACTTGTTTGGCAAATGGGTTGGGAATGGGGCTTATTATTGCAAAATTACTAAAAAAATACATAATTAAATAAATTTTTTGTATATGTTAGATATTTTTGTGGGTATATAAGTAATTTACGGTTCAAAAGCCCCGGGCTAAAATTTTTAGCCCCTAGTATGAGGCTTATTTTATAAGCCGACTTATTTTAAAAGCCCTTTCATAAGCCCGCGTGACAAACGGGACTTATTTTATAAGCCGACTTATTTTAAAAGCCCAAGCCCCGATAAGCCCTCGACCAAACACAACCTAAATGAGTTGATTTCACTATGTAAAAGAAAGAAGTCCAAAGCGATGATTTTTAAGGTCGATTTCGAGAAGGCTTACGATTCTGTTCGGTGGGATTACTTAGATGATGTTTTGCTTAAGTTTGGTTTTGGTGATAGATGGAGAGGATGGATTCAAGGTTGTCTTAAAATCGATGATGGGATCCGTTCTTGTTAATGGGAGTCCTACTACAGAATTTGTATTCCATAAAGGTCTTAAGAAGGGAGATCCTCTCTCCCTTTTTTTGTTCATTTTGGTTATAAAAAGTTTAAATCTTTCTTTTAATCGAATACCAAATGCAAGATTATTCTCGGGAATAATTGTTGGTTCTTCGATGCAGCTTTCTCATTTATTTTATGCAGATGACGCGGTCTTTGTAGGAGAATGGAAAGATTCAAATCTAAGAACGATTGTTCATGGTTTGAGATGCTTTTATCTTGCTTCGGGCCTGAGATTAAATATTCATAAAAGTAAATTAATGGGGATAGGTGTGGATAAGGGAGAAGTTGTTCGTGCAGCTAAGGTTTTGGGTGTACTACATTCCAAGTTGCTTGTTTACGTTAGCATTTAACGAAAAATCTATATTGTTGTTCGTTATTTGAAGTATATTTATGTATAAGCAATAATGGTCCATCAAACTCCTAAAATAATTTGTTACGAGTGTGAAAAGGAAGAAGAAAAGATAATTACCAATGCTTCTTTAGCAGTGGGCCTTTCTTGATGATCATACCGAAGTAACTTGTCAAGGATATCAACTGCCTACACTCCACAAAACAAGCGCAACCATAAGACACACAAGCACAGAATGAAACGAACGATAGTTGAATGTATACTTTGTAAAGAAAATGTTTTTTTTACCTCAGGAACAACCAAACGCTGGTTATCAGAATTAATGAACTTTGTCCATGGTTTCCTGCTATATCTACATTCATCGATAGGAAAAATACAATATAGTTAACAGAAGACCCGACTAAAGCTTTTATTAGCTGAGATAAGTATTTAGTTCGTCTGTCCCTAACACATATCCAACAATAGCAAAGAGTGCAAAACATCCATTAGATTCCATGATAAAACAAAGAAAAGAAAATGTAAGTACTACACAGACGATTATAAATTCACTAGTTCTCCAGCATACCGATACTACTACATGTGAGGGTTGTTGAGTTGCAACATACACGCTCATATGTAACAACATAACTTTGCAACTAATATAACTCATAACATGCCATGTGTGCAAAACAAATGACTAAGAACTTCAGCATGATTTATTCTGAGTATATAAAAATAATATTTAATTGTCA
>BQNB010153990.1:4515-15576 GCA_026074375.1 Tanacetum coccineum
TTGTCACCTGAGTGGAACACACATGCTGTTATGTGGAGGAATAAAGCTGAGTTAGAAACAATGAGCATGGATGATCTCTATAAAAACCTCAAGGTGTATGAACCAGAACATGGCTTTTGTGTCCTCTTCAAATAACAATACTAACAGCACTAATGAAGCAGTTAATACTGCTCATGGAGTTTCTACTGCTAGCACTCAAATTAATGCTGCTTACTCTACAAATATTGATAACTTGAGTGATGATGTTATTTGTTCATTCTTTGCTAGTCAACCAAATAGTCCTCAACTTGCACATGAGGACTTGCAACAAATCCATCCTGATGACATAGAAGAGATGGATTTGAGATGGTAAATAGCCATGTTAACTATAAGGGCTAGAAGGTTTTTGAAGAATACAGGAAGGAAGCTTATTGTTAATGGCAATGATACTATTGGTTTTGATAAGTTCAAAGTGGAGTGCTACAACTGCCACAAGAGGGTACATTTTACGAGGGAGTGCAGAGCTCTAAGAAATCAAGACAATAAAAACAAGGAAATCTCAAGAAGGAGTGTGCCTGTGGAAATAACTACTTTCACAGCTTTGGTGTCATGTGATGGTCTTGGTGGATATGACTGGAGTGATCAGGCAGAGGAAGGACCTAATTATGCACTCATGGCTTACTCATCTTTAAGTTCTGACTCAGAGGTATCCAATGATTCAAATTGTTCAAAATCTTGTATGGAAACTGTTAAATTACTTAAATCTCAAAATGATCAACTATTAAGAGATTAAAATCCAGTTTAATGGTTTTAGGTATAAAACAGGTTTTAGAATCAGTGAAGAAATCTTGAAGTTTATAAAAAGAATGAGTCTGTTTATGTAGAAAACATTAATGGCTTAAAATAGGATATTCAAGTAGGAGAAATAACTATTAGAGAGCTTAGGAAGAAGCTTGAAAAAATTCAAAAAGAAAAAGATAGCATTCAATTTAATGTAGATAAATTTAAAAATGCATCTAATAGTTTAAACAAGCTCATAGAGTGTCAGATTGTTAATAATTGCAAGAAAGGTTTAGGCTATGAAAAATATAATGCAGTTCCACCTCCCTACATAGGAAATTTCATGCCTCTAACACATGATTTTCTTTACTGGTTTAGATGAGTTTGTTAATAAGCATGTAGTTGAGAACAGAAAGTTTGATGAAGAAGAAAGACTTGCAAGGGAGAAGGATGAAGCCAATGTTGCCTTGACTGAAGAATGGGATGATATTCAGGCTAAGATTGAGGTTGATCATGAATTGGCTCAAAGACTGCAAGCAGAGGAGCAAGAAGAGTTGTCTATTAAAGAAAAGGCAAAATTATTTCAACAACTCTTGGAGCAAAGAAGAAAGCACTTTGCTGCTAAAAGTGCAGAAGAGAAGAGGAACAAACCACCAACCCAAGCTCAACAAAGAAAAATCATGTGTACTTACCTGAAGAATATGGAAGGAAAGAAGCTCAAAGACTTGAAGAACAAATCTTTTGATTTTATTCAAAAGATGTTTGACAGAAGCTTGCAAAGTGAATACATTTTTATAACTTCAGAACAGGACTTGGAGAAGGTAGTTCAAAGAGAGGAAGAGAAGAGTTGGAACAAGAGAGTACTAAGAAGCAGAAGGTGGATGAGGATAAAGACACAACAGAGCTTCAAAGTCTAATGAAAGTCATTCCAGATGAAGAAGAGGTTGCAATTGATGTTGTACCTTTAGCTACTAAGCCTCCAACTATTGTTGACTAGAAGATCCATAAAGAAGGAAAGAACAACTACTTTGAAATAATAAGAGCTGATGAAATTTCAAAGATGTACTTAGTCTTTAGTCAATTGCTTAAGAGTGTTGACAGAGAAGATTTGGTAGAGCTATACAAGCTGGTAAAGGCTAAATATGGATCAACAAGACCAGTGGAGGATATGGATTTCCTGCTAAGGGGAGATTTGAAGACAATGCTTGAACCACATGTAGAAGATGAAATCTGGAAGTTACAACAAAGGTATAAAGTTTTGAGCTGGAAGCTATTTGACTCATGTGGAGTGCATTGCTTGAGTTTGCAATCTGGAATGATTTACATGCTGGTAGAAAAGAAATATCCCCTTACACCACCTACAATTATAGATATGCTGAACAAGAAGCTTTAGGTTGATTATTTTAGTAAAATGGCATATCAGCTTTTAAACTTCTCACAAAACAGCTTAAGAATCAATGAAGTATTTTGAAGCATCCTCCTAGTGATTATGGAGCTTTTAAATAAAGAAACTTGATGATTTTGAATAAGCATATCAAGTTTAGGGAGGATTGTTGGGATTAAAAGCCTTCTTAATGCTGTTAGTATTACTGCTGCTCATATCAGAGTTAATGCTACTCAATTGTTTTAGTACTGCTCAAGAACTTCAAAGAAAAATGCTAAGTGTTTACTACTGCTAGTACACAGTTAGTACTGCTAGTGTAAAGTTACTACTGCTAGTGCATATTAGTGCTGCTCAGAGACTTAGAAGAAAAACTGCTAAGTAGTTACTACTGCTAGTACAAAAGTTACTACTGTTAGTACAAAGTTAATGCTGCTGAAGGAGTTAATGCTTGCTAGTGAAGAAGTTAGTACTGCTGAGTTAGTTAGTACTGCTTATGTGATTTATATGAGTTACTTGTGTAAAAGATATGTATAACTTATTTGTTTAAAAGATTTGATATTCTTAGGAAAGTATTGTAAGCCGTTTAGGACTCCTTGGTGTATAAAAAGAGGTTCTAGGGCATAGAGTTTGACACGAGTCATTCATAGAATTATCATAGCTTCAAGGTCTTTGTAACCCTAATATTTTAAGAGTATTTGTATTATTAATAATATTGGAGGTTTTTTTGTTGAATTATTTGTTCATATAATTACTGTTTCATTAATAGTTCTTCTTAATATTAAAGATTAGATTCCGCATAATCTTTAATACATTCAAATAAAGTTTCTACTATAGTTTTGTTAGATTTATCTAATATAACTAATCCTTATACAAGCTTAAGGAATTAGATCTATTAAAGTGGGATCAATAGAAGAATTCCACCTGGAGTCCAAGGGAGATCACACTTTACTTACTTTTTGTATTTAATTGTTCAAATACGAATACTGTAAGAATTATGAGTTTTCAATCTATGATTTCTTCTATTTCTTGTTGTGTTTCCGTTACCATGAGCGGCTAAGCACTTAAAGTGCTGGCCTAGTTATGTAATTACTGTTGTTATGATTGTTTCCTGTTAGATTATGGTTTCATTAGATATTCCTTGACTATCGTGTAACCATTTTGGTAGTACGGGTAGTTTGGACCTAGCTTGCCCCATAATTAGATTACCTTGTCAATATGGGATCCAATGGGTACTAGGGAGGATCACTAACTCCTTACCTGGTGTAGGAACTAACCGGTCACCGCACTTATCACTTAATATACTTAAAAAGCACAGGAACTCTTTCAAAGAGGGTTAATAATCTTTATAGATTATTAGATATGTTTTGGGAATAGTTGGGATTAATCACTGCAACCTGGATAACCTACCTCCTAGATGATTTGGGACTGATTTGGAATCGCAGGAAGTATAGGATAGACTATATATGCACATTCAAGTCTATCGACCTTAGAAACCACTAATGAAACCATAGTTTAACATTGCACAGGAAAGCGTTTTCATAACAGTAGTAATGAAGTAACTAGGTTAGCATGTTTTCTCTCTTGATATCTCCAACTCTTTTATTTTCAGTTATTTATTTTATTGTTATTTTTAAATTCAAATCAGAAACCATTTTTAAAACGTGACATTTCAAATTAAAACTAATTACAACTTATCTCTTGAGACGACCTCGGATTTACCATTCTATACTACCCACGATCAGGTTCTCTGCCTGTTAGTGTGTGGTTAGGTAGATCGAGTTTTATAAATTTAAAACTTGATAAAAATATATTTTAAAATAAAATACGCATCAAGTTTTTGGCGCCATTGCCGGGGAGCTAAAAATTAGAATTAATTTGAATATTTCATCATTTCTCTTCTTTTTCTAAACTCTATATCTGCAGGAACTATGGCAAGAGTAGACGTCGATACTCTCACCATGGAACAATACTTAGCATTGTCACGAGAAAACCAGGCACCGGGCGTGGTTAAACCCGAAATCGGAGGCAATGTTAATTTCGAAATCAAGAGTCAATTCATGCGCGAATTGAGGGAAGACACTTTCTTCGGGAACAAAGACGAGGATGCTCACGATTACATTGATCGGGTCCTCAGCATCATTGGCTTATTCAATATTCCGAGCCTCTAAAGACCTGGTCATGCTCCTGTTTTCCCTTTAACTCTTACCGATCTATAAAACGGTGGGTGGACAGACTCGCCCCAGGAACTATCAATACTTGGGATCTCCTCAAAAAGGCATTTATCCAAAGGTATTGCCCACCTTCCATGACCGCGAAGCAGCTTGAAGATATTCATAACTTCAAGCAAGAAGGAGATGAATCATTTAAACCAGCATGGGACCGTCTAGATACCTGCTATAACAATGCCCTACCCTCGACATCAATAGTCCATCAAAAGGTAAATAACTTTTATAAGTGTTTGAGCACTATAAACCTCGAAATATTTTTTTTTTTGAATAATATTTTTGCTTGTTCACAGGACCTATCCTCAGGATGAGACTGGCCCAAGCTCTCACAGCAATTCAGACCATGGCTGATCATTCTCAAAATGACCGACCGGAACAACTAAGCATCATATCGAAAGCAGTAGTAACAAGGATGGACTAGCTACTTTGGTAAATAAGTTGGACAACCTGGGATGAGACATGAAGAAGCTAAAGGAAAGTGTTCATGCAATCCAGGTTGGATGCCAAATTTGCGAAGGGCCTTACCTCGACAAGGATTGTCCCCTCAACCAGGAAGTAAAACAAGTTGAAGAGGTCAGATATGGAGAATTTAACAAAATCGCCTTTTAACGGTATAAGATGAAATTTCATGTAGGACCACCTGGATACTACACTAAGGCTGATAACCGTCCACCATATGGGGACAAAAGGCAAATCTTAGAAGAACTATTAGCTAAGCATCAAGAGGAATCTGCTCGAAGAAGTACTAAAATGGAGGTGCGTATTAAGAAGCTTTAAGAGAATGCTGAGATTAATACTAGGAACCAAAGCGCCTCGCCTAAAAATTTAGAAACCCAGATCAAACAATTGACTAAGGAAATTCATTCTGATAAAATCCTTAATTCATCCTCAGAACAAATTAAAACAGTTACTTCTGATCAAGAAACATCTGGGCTTAACAAACTCCATGGAGTGTCCTTCATATCGGGACCTGGAAGTAATACTCCTGAAGTTTTACAACACCAACTTCCACCTAAAGAGTTAAATCCAGGAAGCTTCACACTCCCCTACACGATCGGTAAATTTAATTTTTACGCCATGGTTGACCTAGGTGCTAGTATTAATGTAGTACCTAGGAGTATATTTGAACACTTGCATCTTATAGATCTTAAGAAAAAAAATATGCTTTGTGAAATGGCAGATATGTCTAAAAAGGCACCTTTAGGAATAGTTGAAAATGTTCTGGTTAAGATTGATAAATTCTTATTCCCTGCTGATTTTGTAATCCTTGACAACACCCCTTCTGAAACTACAATTTTAGGGAGACCCTTATTGGCTACCATTCATGCAAAAATAGATGTCTACGCTGGAAAAATATCCTTGGGAATTAATGAAAATAGAATAAGCTTTAATACAATGAGAAAAGACCATAATTATGCGAATCCTAGTGAAAAAAATTTCATGGTTAGACCCCAATCCCCTGGCCAATTAATAATCGAAATCGATTACAAAAGTCATGTAATCTGGACAAATGGGTCCCCTAACTTTGAGATCGGGAATCCTAAAGAAACTGAAAATTATTTAAATGAAAATTTCTAGAGCACACTTCTTAACACTATAAAAAATATGAATATCAATGGGAAGGAGGGGAAAAAGGGGGGGGGGGCGGGGGGGGGAAGAAGGGGGAAAAGAAGAAAAAGAAAAAGGGGGGAAAAAAGGGGGGGGGGGAAAAAAAAACAAGGGGGAGAAAAGAGGGGGGAGGGGGGGGGGGGGAGGGGGGGGGGGAGGGGAAGGGGAGAGTGGGGGAAGGGGGAACAAACCCAAATGTGCCAACCTGTTGACCCTGAAAAAAAATGTGTGCGAGTGGGGTAGAAATCTATGGGGTATCTAAAACTAGAAGTTTAAGGTTTTGGTATTGTAACTACGATAATGAGAGAAAAATATAAAAGGAAAAGGGCTATCCTTTCATGATTTCCTTTTAGCAAAATACGGAAAAAGCCAAACCAGTGCCTTAGTTTAGGATAATCGATACACTGAATGGTGTGATATTAGTCCCTAATCCTAAGCCTCTTCTTAAGAATCAAACAAACCAAGACCTAGAGATTATACCTTTAGGGAACGAACATTAATCAAGGTCGGGAATACTGACATTAGTGTACCTATAAAAAAAGGCATTATTAAAATTATGGTTGATTGATTGTTTCCAAGATGACTTGGCTATTATAAATAACCCAACCCATAGGAGCTTTGATGATTACAGGTGGGAATTTAATTTAGAAATTGATAAACTAGCTGATAAGTACGAACTTGGAATAGGGAAGAAGGGACACATTCTCAATAACATATGGGAAAATTGTAACCAAGTGCATAATAAAAATTATGAGTGGCACAATTATGAGTTCAAAAATGAAGAATGTGAGGAAATAGGGATAGAGGACAAAGACTATCATCCACCAGAAGTACAAGTAGAAACTTTCGAGGTTAAGAAATACTCATTTGAAGGTGGACAAAGTTTCATCTGTGTTACCAAAGACTTGGATAATATTTTACCTCTTGGAAGGAAGAACGGATCTAAATTTAAGGAAATGATCCGAAAAGAAGTAGAAAACAACAAAACGTAGAAAGGGGCATGAGTCTAACTTAAAGACTCGTTAATAAACAAAAGTGCTTGTCGGGAGACAACCCATCCTTTATTTAATAAAATTTCATTTTGCATTAGTTGGTTTGCATGTTCCTTACTTTGTTTTGCAGAATTCAGAAGCTAGGAGGCAAATATCAAGACCGACTAGACTCATAATCATGTGGTAACTTTGTTGAATCAGCAGTAGTTACGGCGTAATGATGACATCAAATAACGTCTATTTTATAGCATTGTTTATCCCATGTATATTACCCATTTTGTATAATTATTGAAAAGAATTGTTACTTAATCATTTGTATTTGAGAATTACAGTAATTATGGAGTACTTGGTGAAGTTATGCTAAAAGGCACGCATTTTGGAGCATAAACGAAGAGTACAAGAAAGTCTACTGATCTGACAGCAAATACGCTGTATTATTCTAGACCTATATGACGTATCCAAGACTTTGACGAATCAAAAGACCATTGCCTGACTTTGAGGAATACGTCGTATCCACATCAATATATACGTCGTATATTATACATTGGTCAAATATCAAGAAAAGCACACTTTCAGCCAATACTCCGTACCCAAGAAGCTCGATACGCCATACCCAAGATGTACAAAACACCGTACCCAAAGAGCCAATACGCCATACCCAATGAGCCAATACGTCGTACCCAAGGAACCCTAATATACCGTACCGGAGTAGCCCAATACGCCGTACCCAATAGGTCTGATATGCCGTATCCAGGATGTCTGATACACCGTATCCATATCAACTCAAGAAAATTCTAGAATATTTTATTCTTGGAGCCCACGCCAAGTCATCCAATACGCTGTATTAAGCTTCCCAATACACCGTATCGAACCGACTACCAGACACTATATATACAGACGACCCTAAACTCAATTTTAATCAGGCAAGTGAATCCCTAAACCACCAAGTTGAATAAGAGACGAATAAAGGAGCCTAGAAAGTCAGAAAAGAGCCTCAAGATAATAGGATAACTCTTGTAATATTCGTGCAACTGAATATGCGTTCGATTAAGGTTTCTTTATTTTAATCGTTCATATATCAAACCGTGTATATTTTTACAATGACTATCGGCTGATACCTTTAGGTATCATCCATGTTTATGAAGATCTAATGTTTGGTTTGTTTATCTTGATTGCTTAATTTATCGTTGATTGTTGTTTATGTTTATCAATTTATATTCGTTTACGTGCTTAAGTATGTGACCTATCATTCAACTGGGTCTAGTCCTACATATTTAATGCGCTGCAACTTCGGTGTTGTTTAGGTGTAGGCTAAGAGTCTGGGATAGCTCTCCATATTGCAATTTATATATCTAGAATCATTGGATCACAAATATTGACGTATCCTTGCTTTAGTTTAGTGAGCTTAGTAGAGCCAAAAGTGACTTTGTATCAACAAGTTTGTTCTTATTCCATTGGTAAGGACTCGGACAGTGGGCTACTAGTATATAAAGAGTCGTTAAGCAGTAAGTGGGTAAAGTGTCGATGAGCTAGGGTTTAGTAAGAGCATCATTACTTAGATCCTAAGATAGATTATAATCAACATAAGGAAGCTTTATGCAGATGCGTCTAATTATAACAGAATTAGCGTGTCTAGGTCTTAGGAAGAAGTACCGCCTAAGTCTAGGAATGATATGCCCTTCGAGATAAGACAATCATTGCACTAAATAAACAAACCTGCATTTTATCGGATTATTCATGGTTGATGTTTTCCTTACATTAGTTTTCGACCGCTTCTCTATCGTTTTCTTGTCTTCTTGTGTGTGTTTATTGCTTTACTTGTCATCAAAATCTTAGGTTAGATACACAAAACCGTGCCAGTCTCTCAGGCTGAAACCCCCTTTTTGCATTAGTTTTAGGTAACTTAGATAACTAAAATACTGGGAGAATTAGGAATTAACGCTCTTGCTCTCAGTGATCGACACCCTACTTACCATGAAACTCCATCTGACCGGGTACACTGCCAGTTAAAGTGTTATTTTTAGGTATAGTCGGCATAAAATAAATAGTAAAACTTTATACATAAAATAACACCTACACAAGGACACATCAAGTTTTTGGCGCCATCGCCGAGGAGTGAAAGTTGTTTAATCTTATTTATTAGTGTTTTAGTTTAGTTTAGATTTATATTAGATTAATTTTCATATTTGTGTGTTTGTTTTGTGTGTTTAATTTTCTGCATTGTATATTTTTGCATATTGTGTGTTTGTGTGTTTTCTGCATTATTACAGTCTTCTGTCTGAGTCGAATACTCAATACGGCGTATTCAATTTATTGGATATGGCGTATAATTTTTTTTCAAACTAATACAGCGTTTCGACTCTATCATCAATACGGCATATTCAGTTCACTGAATACAATGTATTAAGCTATTTGACAGTTTTCTTTCCTAGCGACTATATTACAAGTTAAAATGGACGACCCCAGCATTACTATGGAGGAGTATATACGGCTTGAGGAAGAAAAATCTCGTAGGCATGGTAAGGTGTATAACTGGGAAACTGCTACGTATGGTAAGATCTGGGATAATGAAGACGTTCACGACATCGGATCTGTTGAAACTGAATTCCTAGCTATAGTCTTTAACAACATGTTAACATCTGAAGCAACACTCTCGTGTGAGCCTACGGTAAGTCCTCTTAACAACGATGAAATTGACTTTAGAATATCGTGAGACGATCGACGAGGAAGATGCACGTGAATATGTTTGACAAAAACTCATTCTTATAAAATAATTTTTGTCAACAATTTCAAAACGGATTTGGAAAATGATAATGATAAAGTCAATATGCCTTTGCTTCCATCACCTAAGCCTACGGTCAGTTATTTTGATGATTTAGACTTCTTTAAAGATTTTGAGAATGAATTTCCAGCCATTGTTTACAATGATGCTCAAACGTCTAAATCAGATTTATTAACTGAACCGATTTTAAACCCTCAACATATCAATGAATTTAATTTGAAAGATGAAACATCATTGTCCGAATGTGATGAAAATGTGATGAAGAGGAACAAAACGTTTTATACTTTAATGATTTATTTCCTTTTAACGTAATTTATCCCGATGATTTAAAATCAGATACGGACAACAATAATAAAATCGATATTGAGCGACCTTCGGAGGATATGTCTGTCACACCAATACCTGATGTAATAAATGTTAATGCACAAGGGTTAAATAAGCTTTCGGAAACAAGTCATGATACATCTAATAAATTTTTCAAAACTGAAACTTTTATCAAGAAGCTAAATGTTAATATCATGGCTTGTAATTATCTTAACAACGAGATACTTTTAAAGAATTTATATGTGCTATTTGGCATCCCGTTCGACCCCAAATTGTTTTATAAGGATGGGATTAAATTAGGGCAAGTCTAACTTAAAGACTTTTCTGTAAACAAAAGTGCTTGCCGGGAGACAACCCAGAATGTATTTTCAATTTTCTTATCGAGTCTGTCTTCCCAGACTGTCTATACGGCATATCCAAACCCCATGGATACGGCGTATTGATCTTCTGGACGTTATCCAGTCTTTATTTTCAGCACAGTCTATACGACGTATTCATTAACTGAATACAGCGTATACGGGTAACAATACAGCGTATCATGGGGTATGGATACGACATATTGACTTCTTGTACAATATTTAGTTTTAGTTTGCTATATTTTAACGAATACACCGGAGATGGAGTTGCACTTGTTTTCTTATTTGATACAGGAACCTTCTGAAGAAGTCGACAATGTTGGTGGGGTATTTATAAATTTGGAAATCTCGAAGTGTTGGAGTCTTGAAATCTCAAGACGGCTGTTCAACACACTTTTTGCTTAAACACTCAAAATGGAGAATCATCCGAAGCAAAATACCAGGGGAGTTTCCTCGTTCTAATTCTATAACCCATATTATTTAACTGTTTTATCTATACAACGAGGACGTTGTATAACTTAAGTGGGGGGATGGAGAATTAGAACGTACTCGTCTTCTTTTTTACAAAATAACATGCTACGAGCTTACAAGTGCTTAAAAATAGGCCAAATTAAAAAAAATTAGCATGATT
>BQNB010153991.1:0-15576 GCA_026074375.1 Tanacetum coccineum
TGTTACTTAACGTGCTCAAAGCACATGTAAGGTTCATGCATCAAGTCATGAACGTAACAAAATCAATGAGGGCACCCCATGTGCCCCTCATTGTCTCCTCTTTCGGATGTCCACCACGTGGACCATCCTCATCCCTCACATCATACCTAGAGAGACGCACATAACTTTAGGTGCGTCCCTATAAGTACAAAGCCATTATCCACATAATAACCAAATCTGTGTAAACAAAAAAAGGACACTATGCCATTTTTCTCTTAAGGTTTCCCTAATCTCTTAGGCAACCTCGGCTCTCACAGCCATCACCTGTGCTCTCTCTCGGAGTACACAAATACTACTAATAATCATCGTGAGTATAGATCAAATTTTCTTTTTTGGTATAAGTTTTGTATTATTGTGTTTGGCTCTTTCTTCGGGATTATATTATTCGTGTCTGTATTTTATTACGGAGTAGTATGGTTTTTGTTGCTTGACATAGTTATTGAGAATATTCTCAGTAGGTAAACATATGTGTTGAGGGGCTTATTGTGTTATTATCTTATTTTTAGTTTTGTCTTATAAGAAGTATTAACTGAAGATGGATAATGGATGAAAGATTGAGGGCTGTTGCTGCCAAGTTTGCAAAGATCTAAGTCGGTGGTCAAGGTTCTATTAAAGCTGGATTGAACAGCTTTGGTCTTTACTTTTTTCCTGAATATCTCTCTCTCTCTAAAATCGTCTCTCTCATTCTCTAAAGTTGTAAACCCTAGTTTTGTTAGATCATATTGATCTTGATCTTGTTATTGTTGTAATAGAACTATTATCAATTTAGATAATAGATCCACAACTGAGTAGCAGTGGTGGATAGTTTGATTGATTGATTTACATATTGAGATTAATTTCTGTGTTGTTATTGATACTAAAATTGAGATTTGAGTATTATTTGTTAACAAGATTCATAATTTCTTCATGGTATCAGAGCCAGGTTGCTCTGAAATCGTTTTTTAATGAAAAAATTAATTAGGGTTTCATAAAATTTGGGGGTTTTTCAAAAATAATCGGTCAGTTTTCAATTAAAACTGTTTTCTTATAAGATATGTGGTTTAATTGCATAGATTTATTGTTAATTTCAAAAAACCCTATTTTTGAAAAATGAGGGTTTTATGGATCTTGGTGATTCTACTCTCTCTGGTTGATTGGTTGGTGATTAAGATTGCTTAATCATAGGATTTAGAAGTTCTAGGTTTGATTTGCTCTAATTTTAGGAATTAAGGTTTTGTGGATCTTGGTGATTGGGTGTGGGTTGTTGCTGATTAATCTGCTAGCCTTCTTGACTAAGTGAATCAAGAAGATAGTTGGTTTGGTATTACTTTCCGCTGCATATCATTCAAAAGCTCTGTAACACCTCTTATCTCTTTCTCTTATTAGTGTTAGTTGAGTTTGTCTGCCACCTTGAGTGGTGTGAAAGCCTGAGAACTTCTTTATTCCTTTATTGATTGTTTATTTTTATCTTTCTGTTTGTTATCATGCCTGTTCATAATTCTGAGCATAATACTCTTAATAATTCTGATCATGATGGTGATATTTACGATTTTGTTACCATAATAAGTAAACTAGATATTAGTGATCTATTACACTTGCATCATAATGATACTACTGCTCTTACTGTTGTTTCAATAAAACTAAAGGGAATTGAAAATTATCAAGTATGGTCATGTGCTATGCTTTTGGCTTTAGAATGAAAGAATAAGATTGGTTTTATTGAAGGTTCTTGTAAAAGATCTAATGAAGATGAGGTTCTTGGTAAACAGTGGGATAGGATGAATGCAATTGTTTTGGGTTGGATCTTGAATTCAATATCTGAGGAACTATTCTTGGGTTAATTTTTTTCAAAAAGAGCTAAACATGTTTATGAAGAATTAAAAGAAACTTATGACAATGTTGATGGATCAATAATGTTTGGTTTACATAATCAAATTAATACTCTTAAACAGAATGGATCTTCTATTGATGATTATTATTATAAGTTGAATGTTTATGGAAACAATATGATTTTATGATTGAGTTGCCTAAATGTGTTTGTAATGCTTCTGAAGGTTTTAAGAAACATAATCAGTTGTTGAAATTAATGCAATTTCTTATGGGCTTAGATGATTCTTATATGCAAATTAGAAGCTCTATTTTGTCTAGAGAGACTTTGTCTGATGTGAGAAGTGCTTATGCTATCATTTATAGTGAGGAGTCTCACAGAGTTGATGTTGGTAGTATAGCTGGTTCCTCTTAAAGGAATCAGGCTTCTGCTTTTGTGTCTAATATGCCTTATAGCCAAACTTTTCGGAGAAGTCATCAAAATTTTAATGCTGGACCTTCAAGACCTAATAATGTGAATAATAATAGACAAGGTGGGGGTTCTGGTTTGAATAATAACAGGCCAAGTGGGGGTTCTGGTTTGGTATGTGGAATTGTGGTTTTAATAGGCATACTATTGATAGATGTTTTAAAATCATTGGATACCCTGCTGATTTTAGGAAGAAAAAGTCTGGTCAAAATTTTAAGAAACAAAGTGTTTCTAATAATACTCTATTGGGAAAAGTTCATCTTCTGGATTTACAGATGAACAAATGGCTACTCTTATCTCTCTCATCAAAGACAATAAAGTTGGAAAAAATGTGCAGACCTATATGACAGGTACTTATCTGAATAAAAGTTTTATATTTCATATAAATTTTGAAATTTTTTTTGCTCTAATGCTAATTTTAAACCTAAACTTGTTAGTAATGGAAAAATAGTTGATTCAGGGGCAAACCAGCATATGACTTACACTGATAAAGAATTAGATAATGTTATTGACATTTCCCATCTTAAAATTAAAGTGGGTCATCCTAATGGGACTGAGGCCTATATTTCTAAGATTGGAAATCTCAGATTGTCTAATGGTTTAACTTTGTATGATGTGATGGTTATACCTGAATATTGTGTCACTTTGATTTCTGTTCATAAATTGATTAAAGAGAATAAGGTTATTGTTGCCTTTGATGAGAATAGATGTTATTTCTTGAATCAGGATTTGAATCTGAAAAATGTTCTGGGGATTGGTGAACAATGTGAAGGGTTGTACTACTATAATGATAAAGGTATTAAAAGTAATACTAGTACCCTTAGATTTCAATGTATGCTATCTCAGCATGATTGGCATTGCAGGCTTGGTCATCCTGCAGACCCTGTTCTAAATGTTCTTAAAGATTCTCTAAACATTGATAAAAAGGATAATACTATTTGTTGTGAAATTTGTCAAAGGGCTAAACAAACTAGAGAACCTTTTCCTTTAAGTGATCATAAGTCAAAAAGTTTGGGTGATCTTGTTCATTTAGATTTATGGGGGCCTTATAAGGTGACTAGTTCTGAGGGGTTTAGGTTTTTCTTGACTGTTGTGGATGATTACACTAGAGCAGTTTGGGTATACTTGATTAAATCTAAAGATGAGGTTAGATGAGGTTCCTCCATTCTATTGTTTCTATTATTTGATTTGAAAATCAATTTAAAAGGATAATTTAAAGTTTTTAGAAGTGATAATGTGTAATGAATTTTGTTATCAGTCTGTAAATCTAAACCTGTGTTCTGTTAAAGAAGGATTATTCTTCAGAAACTTTTGTGGTATCACTCCACAACAAAATAGACTTGCTGAGAGGAAACATAGGCATCTTCTAAATGTTGCTAGATTCCTTATGTTTCAGGGGAGAATACATTTAAAGATGTGGACTGGGTGTATTCTAACTGCTACTTATCTTATTAACAGACTCCCTTCTTTTGTGCTAAATGAATAGTCTCTCTATGAAATGATATATTACAATATGTCATACTCTCTTCTCACTTAGCTGTGTTTGATTGCGATGTTAGTGCTACCATTGTCAATAATAATGACAAATTCAGTAGCAGATCTGAGAAATGTATTATGATAGGATATTCTAATTTTAAAAAAGGATATAGGTTATACAGTCTTGATAAGCATCAATTCATTTTTTCTAAAGATGTTAAGTTTTTTAAGAATATATTTCCTGATTCCAAGGATTCCGAAGTTGGAAAAAATGATTCTACAAATGTTTTTCAAGATGTTAATCATATAAACAAAATTTGGCATTGAATATCATGAGATACCCAATGATGATGAGAGAGTAGATAATGATCTGAAAAAAGGTAAGAGTGATAGTAGCAGCTCTTCTGAGTCTGGTAGTAATATTAAGCACGGCTGATTTTCAGTGATTTGGAAATGTATGTGATTAGCGGTAGATGATGGTTGCCACTCAGAATAAGGAGGTTAGCGCAAAACTCTGAAGAAAATGTTTTTTCTAAAAGTAATTTGGATCAAAATCCAAGTTCATCTCAAGGTGCTCAAAATGTTCGAAGGTCTTCTAGACAAAGTGTTTTTCCAAAGAATTATAATAATTTTGTTGTTGAATCAAAGGTTAAATATGGTCTTGAGAAATATGTTGGTTATTCAAAACTTAATTCTGAAATTTTTTGTTTTGTAAAATCCGACACTTAATAAGCCAGAGAACCTAAAACTTATTTTGAAGCTTCTAAGTATTCTTATTAGATTGATGATATGAATCAAGAAATGGATGCTTTGCTTAGAAATGGTACTTGAGAGTTGGTTGATTTACAATAAGGTAGAAAAGCTATTGGAAGTAAATGGATCTATAAGATCTAAATAGTCTTGTGGTGAGATAGATAGATATAAAGTAGATTTAGTTGCTCGCAAAGGTTAGGCAAAAGGAAGGAATTGACTATGAGGAGACTTTCTCTCCTGTGGTCAAAATGGTTATTGTTAGGTGTTTATTGAATATTGTTGTGTCAATGTCTTGGCCTGTTTTCCAACTTGATGTGAATAATGCTTTCTTATATGGTGATTTAGAAGAGGTTGTTTTATGAAAACCACCAGACGAAATTTTCGCTTATGATAATAGGTTGCAGGCTTAAAAGGGTATTTATATGGTTTAAAATCACGATCCTGACAGTGGATGCTATGTTGACTTCTACTTTGATTGAAAATGGGTTTAGTCATTTATCGAAATAGAGAGTAAAATTTGATTATACTCTTTACACTAAGTCTGATAAGGGGGGTGTTTCTTGCCTTGTTGGTTTATGTGGATGATATTATCATTACTAGTAATAGTGTTTTGAGATTGAGAAGTTTAAAGTGTTTCTTAAGTCTAAATTTATGATTAAAGACTTAGGTAAACTTAAATACTTTCTTGGTATTAAAGTTGTAGATACTGATAAAGGTATTTGCCTCAATCAGAGAAAGTATGTTCTTGACCTATTATCTGAGTATGGTATGCTTGCTTGTAAAACCTGAAAAAACTCCTCTTATGTCTAAGCTTGTTATTTCTAATGAAGCTAGTGATAAAGATCCTTTACTTGAAAATATTACTGATTATCAGAAATTAATAGGAAAGTTGATTTACTTGAGCAATACTAGGCCAAATACTTCTTAAGTTGTGCATTGCTTAAGTCAGTTTAAGCATTCTCCTTTGACTTCTCATCTTAAGATTGCTTTTAAGATATTAAGATATCTTAAGAGTTGTTCAGGTTTAGGAGTTCATGTTACTAAGACATCTGGTATGTTTCTTACTGCTTATTCTGATAGCTGATTCGGCTAAATGCTTGTTACAAGGAATTTGTTCTAGGTATTGTGTTTATTTAATAACTGTCTTGTTCTTGGAAAAGTAAGAAACAAAATACTTTTATATATCTGTTATGAAGAGAGTATAGAGCTCTTGTTTCGTAATACATGAAGTGATTTGGATTTTAATTTTTTTTAAAGATTTTCAAATAGAAAATCTTTTGCCTATTTCACTTCATTATGACAGCAATTCTGCTATTAAGATAGCTGCCAACCAAGTTTTTTATGAAAGAACAAAACATCTTGAGATTGACTTATATTTTGTAAGGAAAAAAGTCTTAAAAGGAGTTGTTAAAACTATAAAGGTGGATTCTACAAATCAAATTGTAGATATCCTTACAAAAGGGTTGGATACAGCTCAACACTTGGAATTGTCTAAAATTTCTTGGAGATGTATGATGTTTTACCAGGTGGAGGGCACCATAAAGGGGGGATATGAGAATTTTAGTCTCTCTATAGGTAATAACTTAGGTTGTTGATCGAGGCTTATTGTCATTATTATCTTATTTTTAGTTTTGTCTTATAAAAAGTATTAACTGAAGATGGATAATGGATGAAAGATTAAGGGTTGTTGCTGCCAAGTTTGCAATAACGAATCTAAGTCGATGGTCAAGGTTGTATTTAAGCTGGATTGACCAGCTTTGGTCTTCACTTTTTTCCTGAATATCTCTCTCTCTCTTTAAAATCGTCTCTCACTCTCTAAAGTTGTAAACCCTAGTTTTGTTAGATCTCGTTGATTTTTGATCTTGTTTTTGTTGTTATATAGAAATATTATCAATTTAGAAATAATTTGATCCACAACTGTGTAGCAGTGGTGGATAGTTTGGTTGAGTGATTTGCTGATTGAGATCAGTTCTCTGTGTTTTTTATTGGATAGCTCAAAAGTTCACCAGATTTAGTATTATTTGTTATAAAGATTAATAATTTCTTTAATAGTTTTTTTGATAATATGAAATTAAAATCTCACATAACTCAATACTTCTCTAATGCAATTTAGCGCGCTAGAGGTTGATAAGATTCCTAAGTAAATTAGTACTAGACTACTAACAAACTATCACATTTAGTTCCATATCCCCTAACTATGATGTGGATCATATTAATGCTATTATCTCCTCCAGTTTAGTTTATTATCTGTTTTGTAATTGAATTCAACACTGCAATTGTTTTCATAGATTTTATTTGGGGTGAATACTAAGCATATGCAATTTTAATCGATCAAGTATATAGTGAAGTTTCTATTATTGTCATGAAAGCAATTGAATTTTCAGAACCAATTCCTCATTTGCAGGCATATGTCTAAGGGTCGGGACAACGGGATCATGTTCTGTTATTTCCCCAAATGACTCACGCAGAAACAAACCAAAGTACCAAACTACTTGAAAATCCTTACGGTCTCAAAATCCAGATAGGAGTTTAGGACAAGGGGCAATCTTTAACGTTGACGAGCTCAATACACGTGAGACATTGAACATAAGAGCATTAAATATTTGATCCAAATCAAAACTATGAGCATCCTACAAACATGTGATATGTGAATTCGGGATATTCATCATAAATAAGAACATAGAGTCAAGATAAGTTTTGTAAATGTTCAGCTTCATAGGGATCCGTTTGACTCTCACACTATGATAAAAGACCTTCAAGAAACAGACCGTCCACATGTCCACCTGATCAAAAACCTGGCTTGTGTATTTCTATTTCTAGAATCATTGTGGGAAGACCTTCTATTGTGTTACATATTACATTGATTGTGTCCTATGCTTTAGGAAACATCATGGTTTAGTGAGTTAGTACCGAACCTAATATTATTTATCAACATTAGGATGACTATGTATGTTTCCTATTTATTTATTTATCCGTGTTCCATTTTTGTGAGCAAGTTTGAACTTGACAATATGACATGCTATTTAGAAACTTAAAAAGCCAATTTACTTTTACTTACGTTACACTCTACTAAATTATTTAACAAACACATTTTATATTTACATAATTACAAACACATTTTACACTTACATAATTAATTTACCCTTTCATGTTCAACGAATGGACATTGGTTATGAACTTAATTATTAATCAAAAACATCATTAGCCTATTAAATCACATAAAAGTCGGATATCAACATGGATCGATAACCAAAGACTATAATACATAAACTAACACATGCTTTCCTAAATAAAACACGTCGTCTTAGATATCCGACACTCACACCCTTAAACTAACAAAAACACCTTAAATAGTTTTATAGTTGAAAAGTCAAATAGTGTAAAAGAGGACCGTTTAATATTGACCGTACAACAGTCAGTCCCGGACATCACAAAACCATTGATATTAAACATATAAAAATACACCCACACTAATTGCACTTCACACATGAAAAAACAAAAACAAACACGCACAGACACACCTCTTATCTAAACAAATTTCCGAAGCAAAATAGTGACTCAACGCCACCTCAACGATGACATGGCACACATTTTTACATTAATTTTAGGAAATATTTTTTTAGATAATTTAGGAATTGATTTTAGAAGATATCTATCACAAAGATAATTAAACAAATTACATAACGTATTTTATATCCATAACACCATATGTTATATCCAAAGCATGTATCTTCTTCCTCAAACCCTAACATTGAACCACATAAAAAAACAAGGTTTGATCAATTCTGGACAAAACATGTTTGATAAAGGTGTTCGTAAAAAATAAAGGAACTCTCATGAGTAACCCTTTTGGCTATTATGTATGCGATTTGCATGGTTGAGTTATGCCTATTATAAATGTAACTTATATATGCTTGCTTTGTGTCAGGTATACACGTTTCATACAGCCCGTGACTACAACAAAGTTGTATAATGATGTAAGTTGTTTCTATTTACGATGTTACTTTTCCATATTCCTTTTAAAAGTATACATCATTTACCTTTTCAATTGCATCTCAACTCATTTAAAGATCCTGTATACTTCGAAACTGCCTATGTTGTAAAGCTGCACCCTTTTGCTCAACTGTCACCATCTCAAACTGTGAGTAGATTAATCTATAGCTATTTGACATAGACACAAAACTGCATATTTTTTCATACACTACACATGATGTCTCTGATTTGTTATTTTTGTTTAGGTCTTTGCTTTCAATCATCCAAACTACTCGCCTAATAAAAGTAATCAACGGTACAAGAAACTTTGGTTAAATACAATAACTGACTAAATGAAACAGGAATGCACACAATTGCTAATAAGTTCAAGCTTATGAAGAATTAATAGTTGAGATTTGCTTAACTGTACATGTGTAACAAAGTCCAAAATTAAAAGGATACACATTAACTTCATACAGCCTGCTAACCTTGCAGCCAACGCCAAATCAGCATTTTGCCTTCTAGACCAAGTAAGTGGTAAACTATACAAAGTGGCAATATTAAAAACATGGACATGGAGGAAAAAGGTAGCAACCTATTAAGAAACAATTAATTTCATTGCTTCATCATTTTGGGAATATTGCAATTAAGTTTACTTTGTTAAAACTAAAAAATTATTTTAATGCATTTGCTCATATGCTCTTTAGGTCAAAGTTGATTTTTTATACAACTTTTTTACATCTCGAATGATATCAACGTTGGTCTAGAAGGGCTCTACAATTATTACCGTACGTATTTTAGTAGAGTTACATTTATATGTTTGATTTTAAATGTACAAGAGTTAACGACCATACTGATATTAGTTTAACTATTATTTCTGTTCTTGATAAGTACGTACAAGACTTTATCCCAAATTGATTGTTTGCAACTTGAAGTAGCAGTAAGATGTTCTTACTGGGTCCGTTTAGTAGAAAAATTTTGGAAACGGGTAGCGCCCACAAAAGGGTGAATAAAAAGAAAAGAGCATAAGGAAACTTAGGTGCTTTGTATTTGATTGCAATGAATTTTATAATTTTAACCAGTTAAACGAATGCCTCGAGATGCTTTGCATTATGGTAACGTTGAGCACCGAGAGTTGCATAATGCCTATCTTACACTTCCACATGGCTCATCTGATGGACTCTGAAAAGAGGAGGAGGAAACGATAGGCCTTTTGTTCTATCAAGAGCATTTTTTCTAGGCACCCAAAGGTATGGGACTGTTTGGACTGGAGACAACACAGTAGAATGGGAGCAGCTTTGGGTTTCTATCCCAATGCTTTTAACACTTAGCCTTATTGGGATAACATTATCAGGTTTGCCAATTTTATTTATTAAAATGTGTTAAGAATGAAAATTATATATTCGAATATTTCATGGTTGGTGTTGTGTACATCTGTGTAGGTGGTTATGTTGTGACGAAAAAGCCCCCATGCTGCTTTTTTTAAAACAAAGAAGTTATACCTAGAGAGTACTTGCTTATGAAAAGAAACTCATTTGTTTATATATTCAAGATGACACAACTCATTTTCATGGCGACCATAACAATGACATTGTTTTTAAGGACTGAAATGCAAAAAATCACATTCGTTGATGTTACAATTTTCATGGGAGCTTTGTTTTTGGCATTGGTGACGATTACATTCAATGGGTTCTCAGAGCTATCGTTGAGCATTTTGAAGCGTCCTGTGTTTTACAAGCAACGAGACCTTTTGTTCTTTCATGCTTGGGCATACTCGCTACCAACATGGATTCTCAAGATCCCGGTGACGGTTGTTGAGGTTGTCACATGGTCAATAATGACTTACTATGTCATATGATTTGATTCAGATCCTGGAAGGTAACAGTTTTAACCAGAATTATTAGTAAATTGTCCTACTTTGTTTAATCAAATAATTTTTTTTATATTACATATTACACTTTTTCATCTTTTGCAGGTTCTTCAAACATGTGTTTTTGCTCATATGCATTCACCAGATGTCGTCTGGCCTATTTCGTTTCATAGCGTCATTGGGAAGAAATATCATTGTTGCCAACACATTTGGGTCATTTGGACTGCTTACTATTTCTTTCCCTTGGGGGATTTATCTTGGCACGAGGTAAAGTATATACATAAATCATTAGCTCATAAACCATCAAATTGTCAAAGATGCACCTTTTTTACCATTTAAAATCCAATTTTCACTGCAGATGATATTAAAGGTTGGTGGATATGGTGTTATTGGTTCTCACCTATGATGTATGGACATAACGATTTGGCTGTCAATGAATTCCTTAAAGATAGTTGGGAAAAAGTAAGTGTCATTTAAGCTAACAAAATATCTAGGAAAATAAAGATATGTCATTGAACTTAATGAAAAATGTGTAGATTACACCTAACTCAAGTGACACAGTCGGTATGACTTTGCTTAAGTCTCTTGGAATTTTCACTCAAACATATTGGTATTGGATAGCTATAGCTGCTTTAAACGGATATATGTTCCTTTTTAATATCGGCTTCACCCTAGCTCTCGAGTTCCTTGACCGTAAGGATTTAAGCTAATCCACATTTCTTGTATATGATACTATTAATCTCGAGAAAAGTATAAACAATCAAATACGTTTTATGCAGCCTTTGGGAGTCCTTGAGCAGTTCTATCGGAAGACAGTGTAGCTGCTCGAAAAGCCATAAAAACAGGACAGTCCAATGAATTATCTGCAAGACCACCATCAGGTGTGACATCAAGAACCAAATTAATCTGACCACTAAATTTCTAATATTATGATTAGTCTTCACATTATCACATTATGGATATTACTATATGCAGAAAGGAAGAATGAAGTTCCAATGTCTTCAAGAGTGGGTAGCATTACTGAATATGATGCTAACATCTACTTTACTTCACATGATTAGTGAATCCAGTAAGGCTTCCTATGTTGGACACATAAATAATTATCTAGGAGAAGATAGCTTTTTAAAGAAGTTTCTTCCTATTGACCCTTCAACGAATGATCTGTCTGAGCTTGCAAAACATGGAGTTCTTATCTGGTGATTTTTAATAAATTATTGCTTGAGATTGCGATTGATGGGGTTTTGTTCCATTGGTTTTGCTAACGAGAACTTTGTTTGTATGCAGTTAGCTATGTCTTCTTGAATATATTCATACCAAAACCTTAACATGCTACTGCTAATTTTGGAGAGTACCTAAGAAGTAAGAACATAAAAGTTACCTTTTTAACAAGGTAATGTCTTACACCTTTTCTTATATGGCTTTTCCATGCATCATTATGGTTCTACTATGTATGTATCATGATACAATATAACTAGATTATATACCATAATACTTATGCGTACATTATATTTGATCATGCACCAACTGATGGAAACTCAAAACATATACAGAGTGTTTCAAAGTTGTGGCAACAGTTCAGGAGAAAAGGCAAACACGGTGGAACAGGTAATGTAGGTGTGATGAGCGAGCGTTTTTCAGTGATAGCACCATTTTGTTTTGAAGTGATCTGTTGTTAGTATTCTAAGGCATAGCCCTTATCTTTCATGTTTACATCATGTATGCAAGTGGCATAACCATCTAAATCCTATCATAAAAAGGAGGCTTGGACTCAGGATGAGGATATTATGTTGATCCACTCACAATGAGGCAACAATGTAGTGAAGATGCTGATGAAATCTCAGAATACAGTCAAGCTTCAACTTTCATAAGATGCTCAGAGTCTTTATACTTTATATCATACAATCTTTTATTTTATCAAATTTACATATCTATAGATGTATAAATATAACAGGTGATACAAATTACATAAACCAAGTTTACGGTACATACCAGCTATACTCGATTTATCAAAAGCCTGTGTTTATCCTGCATACAGCAGCTCCAGAGTTAAACAACATTCAGCTCAGTAACTAGACTTGCACCATTCTTCAAGTATAGGCACTTGAGTGATTCATAATACTTATCATATTGACATGTTTTATTTAATTTGTTGTTTGTTGTGTTGTAGCTTGCTTCAAATATGGTTCCCTTGATCATATTGCAAGGGACTGTACCTGGAGCCCTGATGCCAAAAGAGCTCCAAAATACACCCTGAAGGATGATGGTTTTACAAGAAAAGGTGGCAATGATAGCTCAAGGTTAGTAGGTTTAGTAGACGTCGTAAGATGGGTGGGTCACATGGGTTCGGTTATTGGCCAAAACTATCTCGGTTGAGGCATGTTGTTTTTGGTACGGTCCAGGTTGACCCACAAACACGTTTTTTTCCCATGGTGAAGCTTAAGACCATTGAACAAAAAAAGATGATGATGAAAAATACATGTGTATGTGTGCAGTAACTTGAAGATTTGGTGAATGCCTTTATGGCTTTACTGAAGAAGAAAGATTGGACAAGTGCATATGTACATTGTTCTAAAAACGATTTGGTTGATCGAGAAGACGACCATGATTTCATGTACTTGTATGTTTCTCAAACCTAACGACGATAATTTTTTTTACAGCTTTATGCATTTGTGTTCTTGGAGGCAGGCGGTTACTCTCAAGAAATCAATTAAAGATCGTATCAAAAAGGTAATAAGTCGAGTCATCTCTCAACTTGGTCTTTGTTTGTTGCATTTTATTTTATTTATCAAATAAATACATCGTTCTTTCAAGAAATGCACATATTGCCATTTTATATTGCTGTTGGTTTGGCACTACTCTGTTATGTCTTTTGATTGCTGATGGAGTGATTGACATCGTATCGCTGCCCAAGGGGGGGATCTAGATATAGCACTATCTTATCCTTCTCACAATGTGTATAACCCAAGTCATATTTCCCGTCTTAAGCAAGGAAAAATATGAAATACTAAAATTTATAATAATAGTATTGTTAGTGGATACTGCTATAATCCATGAAATGTGTTGTATGAAGATTTGATTCAATACGTTGAAAAACTATAAAGATCGAGCATGCTTCATCTCTAAAGAAGCCAATTTATCTGATTGGAGAATCATTTGGAGGATGTTTAGCTCTAGCAGTTATGCAGGTCAGAAAATTGAATCTGACACAACTTTGACGTTAGACGTGAGTATTATAATAATATTCCTATTGATGACCCTGCTACAACTAACGCCATTACTTTGTTCCATGAGGTGAGTGTGTTTTCATTTTACATCATGGTATTTGATTCTTATTATTTAGGGCGCTATGAATGTATTCTAGAGCAGAACTAGCAGTTCCACGCATGCAATGATCTACTGAAAGAAGTGTTTCAATAAGGTTAAGTGCAGTTTTTGGGATATCTTTGCACCTTTCATGAAGAGTACTTTCATAAGCATGATGTGGTTTTTTTAGTTTAACATATTGCAAAGAGAAGCTTGGATTTATTCCAGTAGTCATCAGGAGGAGTACTACAAAGCTTGAATATTCTGTGTAATTGTTTAACCTGAAAATGTCATACAAAACGTCGTGATTTGGATTTTTGGGCGAGCGTACGACTTTCAGTATTTATATAAATATAAAACTATGATACGAAGATCTGCTTTTAATACAGTCTAAATGTATACAAAAAACGGCGTGAGTTGGATTTTTGGGCGAGCGAATGACTTTCAGTATGTATATAAATATAAACATGAATGCGAAATCTATTTTTAAATACAGTCGTAAATGAAAAAAAAGTATACGTTATTTATAGAGCGAACGATTCGTTGCCCACGGGAAAATATCAACAGGCAAGGGTGTCACAACTGCCAAAACAAAAAGTGCCTGATTGAAACATGTTAGACAAATGGTTATTATTTATAAACTCTTGTCAAAATAATGTAATCATTTAAAAATGCCCCCCCCCCCCCCCCCCCCACTGATGATTATTGTTACTTTTGTATGGAGTATGAATCTATAAATATAATTATGTTAAACTTATTATTTGTTATTACTTATAACATTTACACGATATGGTTCTCTGTTCATTGGATTGCTAATTATGCATTATATAATCGCTTTATAATCTTCGGTCTTTTTATTTGATTTAAACTATTTTACAAATTATTCAGTCACACCTATTTTAACTTAACACATGAAATTAGCCCGTAGCAGTAAACGGGTCATGAAGCTATCTAAAATAAACTTTGGTGTGATGGCTGAGGTAAAACCTTGACCCTTATCCAAAATACTTACATACTACAATAGACTAATCTACACAATTTTCACGTACATTTCAATACAGAGGTGGACTAAATGCTAAGTAACTTGCTCGTGTCATAACTTGCAAAGTCGCAATGTCAAGTCAGAAACATAAGTATACCAAAAAAAGGACAGTATAAACTTGCAATATAGTGATTTCATTTTGATTTATTTGTTTATCACAAACACGTAAACTACTTTGGCTAATCAGTTATAATATAATAAGACAGATATTACATTGTATTGGTCTGAAGATAATCACATGGAGTTTGAGGAGGGATCAAGTTTGTAGAACTTAGAGTTGGGGTTGTAGAGCTCACGGGTCCAGCTAATCCCAGAACTGCTTGGTTGTCTGCTCTTTCATAGGTCACATTAGTATAAAATTAATAAGAGTATTTATGACAATTAAACTCATAAGATGCTAACAAAACAACAAATCCTCCCAAACCGTCTTAAAGTTTTTTTAAAAACCATCACGTTGTGTTAAAAATCAACAGTTACATGGTTAAAAAATTATGTATTGCTAATTAAAAACACAACAAAAAAAAGTTAAAAAAATTTAAAATGTAGCCGGAACTAACTAAACCGTTTTGCTTCTTGACACTCGCATTTATTAAGCCAAACTCACACAAACCTCTTTTGTTTAAAATTTTTTGTATTGCTAATCAAAAACACAAAACAAAAAAAATTAAAGTGTAATGACACGATATTAAGCAGACCAACCGAGACCTAACAAAACACTTTAATATTAAACGGATAAAAATGCACCCACCCGGAAGTAACTGATTAAGTCAAACTCACACACCTCTTATGTAAACAAATTTCCAAGGTGAACCCGCCCGTCGGGCGGGTTATGTAACTAGTATATAT
>BQNB010153992.1:0-15575 GCA_026074375.1 Tanacetum coccineum
ACTTACGAATTCCGTTTTTAAGGATTTGATTTTGTCGACTTTCCTTTTACCCGACACAAGTGGAAACTTCAATAAAGGTATGTACAGATATTTAAGCATTTGGAAACACTCCAAATGAGGTTTTAATGTGGAGGTTGTGAAGACTTCAATGAAGCTTTACAATCCCCTAGGCAGAGTACCTAACCGTTGTAGTGTAGTAAGGCAAGACTCGGGGGTTGTTATCGTTATCTAGAGGAATAGGTTAGGAAAGCTCGAACACGGTCTAACAAAATTTTAAGGGGTTGAGAGAAGATTCTTTTTGTATTTTTATATTTTATATAAAGAAGGTAAATCAATGGTTTGATAGGTTGGTTTGTTTAACTAATAATTAAACTAAATATAATCTAAACTACTGGTGATAAATTTATGATAAAATGATGTATTTACCTAATCATGCACTACTCCTTAGATTGCTTCTCCTAGATCTGTTTCTTTGTCACACTTGTGATGATCTGTGTAAATATTTCCTAAGTCATGAACGAATTACATGAACCCCCCGTCTATTTAATATTCCGTTAAGGCAACACACAAGTAACGTGGTATGAAGACTCTTACAAGGCCCCTAAGAGTATATTAAATGCATGTGAAATAACTTAAGATGGATCAACCATATTAAGGGTAAGGTAGTATGAAGACTGTTACCGATGGTATCCTTTCTACACACTCGCGTTTCCCTAGACGTTTATGCCACTTTAATATCTTATGGCTAGTTTTCTAGAGCCTAACGCGCACATCCATCAACAAGAAGCAACATCAAAAGGATCTACAACCTAAGTTTCATGCAATCATAAGTAAATACAAAGGAGGGTTTAGCCTAGCATGTTATAAAGAAACCAAGAACATAAATCAATCAAACAACACATAGACATATTGAATGATTAATGGTAAACAATCTTACTTGATGAAAACACGGATTAAAGGTAGTTACAATAGGGTTTTGAGGCCCTAAAAACGACCTAAAAAGCTGCTAGAATGACTAGGGTTCGTCTCCAAAAAGTTATACAAAGTTACACACTTAAAACCCTAAAATTGGTTTTGTATATATAGTAAAAATGGTGCGACGACGTCGCTTTGAAGTCGTGACGCCGTCGCCACGTGGATGATTCTAGATCCTCTTTAATTCGGCCACGTCCTGACGCCGTCGCTGGATCTCTAACGCCATCACGATGAAGATCCTGACGCCGTCGCTTTATGATGGCGACGCCGTCTCCACGTGTTGTATGCACAATTCTTCATGATTCTTGGTGTAGAGTCGTAATCTTGCCCGTTTCTTCTCCAAATGAGCCCAAGTCACGTGTATTTCCTCCAAATGCCATCCAAGTGCTAAAAACCTGAAAACAAACGATTAAGCACATAATCTAGGCTTCTTTGCATGATTTAGGGGATTAAATGGCACCTCATCAAGAAGCTTCCTGGTGTTGAACCCCAAACTAAACCCACAACTGGACCTAAAACAATCAAATCAATTTTGAAAGCTTCTTCTACTAGGAAAGCTGAAACATTAAAAGATGTGGTCATAAATGAAACAATCATTTCCTCAGCTCCTACTAAAGGAAATAAAAATGTTTCAGCTTCCAAAAGGAACTCATCTCCTACTAGTAAACTAAAGAATGTTAAAACTAAAGATGACATTCATATGTCTATGGTAATGAAAGAACTGAATGATCTAAAATTACAAATCAACAAAAATCAGTCATCTTCTACCATAAATAACAAACCTCAACAAGCTCCTCAAAACTCACTCCAAACGAAATACAAAACACAATTCAAAAAGGGTTGTGAACTTTGTGGGGTGAACAATCATCTTTCAAAAAACTGCTACAAAGTTTTCTTTTGTAAAAAGTGTAAGAGAACTGATCACAGAACCCGTAATCATGCTGAATAAATGAGCTCCATGAACATGGTTCATCATCTCAAAACTCAAGGTATGTCTTCATCAAGATCTCAATCCTTCAGACCTTTAAAATTTTTCCCACCATGCAAACACTATGGGTTTAATGATCATCAATATGATGATTGTTACATCTATCCCATATGTGAGCTTTATGGAAGTTATGACCATGACACAAAGGGTCATAATCGAATCATTTCTCTTATAAGAGGAATCAAACCATGAAACCCTCAGTTTGTCATAAAAACTTGTAAAACTTATTGAAGCATAGTTCAAACTACAACTGATCATAATGACATTGAGTTGTTGAATCATCAAATGCTAGTAGATCTAAGACTCTCACCAAGAGGTGGGTCACTAAAATAAACTAACCATTTAACTTATTTGTACAGTGTGACATCAGGAAGCCCATCTCGTAACTAGACAGTGGATGCTCAAGGTATCTGCACAAATATGTGGAACAACCAGGTCCTAAGGTGGTATTTGGAGATGACTCTACATGCACCACTAAAGAATATGGTTCTATTAAATGTAATGGTATAGGTTTTAATAAAGTGGCATTTGTGAATGGTCGTAACTACAATCTAGTTAGCATAAGTCAACTGTGTGATGCTAAATACATTGTTTAGTTTGATGAAAAAGAGGAATTATCTTTAATTCCAACAAAGAAGTTGTGATGATTGCTCCTAGAATAAGAGATGTCTATGTTCTTGACCTGACCTCTTTAGCACAAGAATCTTGTTTCTTTGCTTTAGCATCTGAAAGTCTAAATTGGCTTTGGCACAAAAGACTCTCACATCTAAACTTCAAAACAATCAATTAACTGGTCAAACAAAATCTTGTTATTAGTCTTCCCTCTCTTGTCTACTCAAAGGACTAACCATGTTCATCATGTGAAAAAAGAAAACATCACAGAGCCATTTTCAAATCAGAACAAACATCATCAATCAAGAAATGTCTTCATCTTCTTCACATGGATTTATTTGGACCTGCAACTCCTAGGTCTATTAACCATGAAAAATATACCCTTGTCATTTTTAATGAGTACTCAAGGTACACTTGGGTATACTTTTTAAAAAGAAAAGTCATGCACCTGAAACCCTCATGTCATTCATCAAAAGAGTTAAAAACCAAACTGGCATTCATGTCAAATAACTTAGAACTGACAATGGTACTGAATTCAGAAATAGCATTCTTGTCAACCTATTTGATGAAAAAATAATTTCTCAATACTTTTCCTCTCCTTACACACCTAAACATAATGGTGTTGCTAAAAGGAAAAATAGAACTCTCATAGAAGCTACAAGAACAATGCTTTCATGTTCGGTCTTTTCAAAGCAATACTGGACTAAAGTTGTAACCAATATATGTTACACTCAAAATAGGTCCCCTATTGTTAAAAGACACCTCAAAACTCCTTATGAAATCTTTCGTATGAGACTTCCAAATATCATTTTGCTTGATGTCTTTGGATGTCCAGTCTACATTCATAATCATAAAGACAATTTAAGAAAGTTTGATGAAAAAGTTAATGATGGTTACTTTCTGGGTTACTCACTTGTATCCAAAACCTTTAGGGTCTTCAACACTAGAAGACAACAAATTAAAGAAACTTTTTACATCACATTTGATGAAAGCAGTAAGGCTATCAAGTTCTCAAAACCTTCAGTTGATGATATTACCATTGTTGATTCAGAAAGATACCCACCTAATGAATATCTTCATCACTTTGAACCCTCTTAAATGTATCCAGTTGATAGTAATGTTGTTTAGTTCATGGCACCTTATGATAGACCTGAACCTGTTGTCACTTAAGTTGTTGCTCCCTCTGATCAAAATGATCAACTTGTTCAAAATGATGAAATGTTAACTCATGACCAAATGTAGTTTCATGAATCCAAACTAAAAGTCCCACCATCACCCTATCCTTGGCCACTCCAGCTCCTCAAGACAGATGGTCTAGAGACAAACGTATTAAGCTGGTTAACATTATAGGTAATCCATGAGCTGGAATGCTCACAAGGGCAATGGCTAAGGAACTAAGTGCTGCTTTTGCTTATGAATGTCTATTTTTTGTACCTGCATTACCATTAGACTGATTTCCTCTGCAATCAAATGGCTTTATATTTTATTACTTTGTTAGTGCATCAACAGCAAAAAGCAATTTGGTCAACTAGACCCTGCAATATTAGGTGTATTTTCACTAAATTGGACATGCAGGTTCTCTTCAACTATCCTAGTTCTACTGTTGAATACTCTAAACGCTTTACTATTGATTGAGTACCCAACAAAGAATCCTTCATCAGCCTTACCATCAAACTTGCCTAAGTGATCTATGGTATTAAGAATTGTAACAGGACAACCCAAAATGGTCTCATAAAGCCTTTAAAGCTGTTTTTATTACCAAGGAAAAGGTTCAGAAGGGGTCTTGTTATAAGGTTAGTTACAATACCCTATTTTTGCACCCATGCAAGCCAGTATTAACTGCTTCAGTCCAAAAAGTAGTAGGTAGCTTAGAATTAGCTAGCATTGTCCTAGCAGCCTCAATTAGTGTTCTATTTTTCCTCTCAGCTACTCCATTCTGTTGAGGAGTTCTAGCTACACTAAATTCTCTCTTAATACATTTTCTCTCACAAAACATATCCATCTCCTTATTCTTGAACTCAGTTCCATTGTCACATCTAATTACCTTAACCCTTTGATCTATTAGATTTTCTACTCTAGTTATAAAGGACTTAAGTATGCCACTAGTCTCATCTTTAGTAGCTAGAAAGAAAACCTAACTAAACCTACTATAATCATCTGTGACAACTAGGCAATACATCTTTTTCGTTAAGCTTTTTACAAATGTTGGACCAAATAAATCCATGTGCAACATATGCAAAGGTTGGCTGATTAAACTTACTGTTTTGGACTTACAAGAGGCTCTATGTTGCTTTCCCTTTTGACAAGCAACACAGGTTTGATTATTTTCAAAAAGTTTTGAAGGTAAACCTCTTACAAGTTTTCCCTTAACTAGTTTATTCATAGTTTTGAAATTTATGTGTCTAAGCCTCCTATGCCAAAGTTCAGATTCATCAGATGTGGCTTTTGCAAAGAGACAAGTTAGACCTCCTTTAGGAACAATATTCTTTAAATCAACACTATACATATTGTTCTTTCTAGGAACTTTAAGTAAAACATGACTTTCATCAGTTAACTTAAAGTTTGGAGATAAAACAATACATTCAGTGTCATTAAAGAGAACCATGTTCTTTTGTCCACACTTTTATGAGACACTAAAGAGGTGAAACTTTAAATAACTCTCTTACAAAATACACATTCTTAAAATCTAAATTACCAGTTTTGATTGTACCTCTGCCTGTGATTTTCCCTCCTTTGGGGTTACCTCCAAAGGCAACATATCCTCCATCAATTTCTTCAAAGTCAGTAAGATAGGACATGTTCCCTGTCATGTGCCTTGAGCATCCACTGTCAATCACTCCTTGATCCTGTAAATCCATTTGTGGATTGCCCTGCACATAAGGTAAGAAAATCAGTTTCTTTTAGGGACCCAAGCCATCACTGACTTGGATCTGCCTTGTGCATCAATATAATCAAACCTTTTTAGAATGGTTGATGCACTGTTGTGTTTAGAAACATGGTCTATTACTTTAGTCTTTGGTTTCCAAACCCAACAAGCTGAGGCCTTAACAGCATTAACTTGGTTTCCCTTAACAGCATTAAGTACTGCTTTTGGCTTAGCAGTATTAACTACTGCTTTTGGCCTAGCAGTATTAACATTTTTATCTTTAACACTATTAACACCCTGATTAAAATTAATGTTTTTAGTTGCTGTTTTGTTGTTAATGGGTCTTCTAACAGTTTAATGTGCTTTATTAAAAACATTTGTCATTGGTCTTGCACTATTCATTGTTGATCTTGGTTGAGCAGTATTAACTGGTCTAGCAGTAGTAAGTGATACTAGGCCATACCTCATTAATACTGCTTTTGGAATCATGTTCCTTTTAGGACTAGGGTGAGTCATTCTAGAAAAATTATGTTCAAATTTCCTTTAAACGAGAGTCACCCGAAGATGAGGGCGTTCGTTCATACTTCAGTTCAAAGCGCCAACAGGGGTGATTCACCCTTTGAGTATAGTTCCACACTGGTTTTACCATCTTTTTATTATTAAAATGTCTTTGATGGTTATTATAATCATACTACAGGTGATCAAAACTTCCACACACATAGCAAGCGTTGTTAATCATCTCAAAATTACTCCATAATCTTTGAGACATCATATAATTCCAGTTTCTTTGGTTTCCTCTAGGACTATGCGTGCTCTGCCTATTTTGATTCCCTTGTTTAACAGTTGTTTTCCTAGGAGTTTTTACTTGCTCTTTAGATTTAACAAACTCTATTTTAGCAAAAATAGGTTTAACTGTTTTCTTTTGAATCTTAGCCTGATGCATATCTTCTTCCTCACTATCAGACACCCAATCCTTAATAATTAGAGCACCATTATTCTTCTTAACTGCCTTAGGCTTGTCTGCACTAGCCTTAGCTTCACTAGTCTCAACTACAGGCTTCTTAACTGTAGGCTCACTAACTATAGGCTCATTCACAAACTCTTCTAGACTAGAGAATGACAAATCAAGTTTTAGAGGCATAAAGTTTCCTGTATAGGGAGGTGGAACAACATTATACCCTAAACCTGTTTTGCACTTATCAACTACTTGACAGTCTATTAGTTTGCTTAAGCTTTTAGATGAATTCTCATATTTTTCTATTGTTAGCTGAATTTCATCTTTTTGTTTTTGAGCCAGTTCTAACTTCCTCCTAAGCTCTGTAATGGCTACTTCTCTTAAATGAATATCATGTTTTAAGAGCTTGATATCTTCTTCATAAACAGACTCATTTTTTTTATAAACTAGAAGTCTTGCTTCTACAGACTCTAAACCAATTTTATAAGTAATAGTAGTTTGAATCAGTAGATATCTCAGAGTTAGAACTTATAGAAGAGTAAGCCATGAGTGCAAAGTTAGTTGGACTTTCTTCTTCTTGATCACTCCAATCATAATCACCAAAACCATCACATGAGATCAAAGCATTAGAAGTAGTTGTCTCCACTAGCACAACCCTTCTTGTGTTCTCCCTATTCCTGTTTTCTTGGTTCCTTGGATCCCTGCACTCCCTTGTAAAGTATCCCCTTTTGTGGCAGTTGTAACAATTCACCTTGGACTTATCAAACCAAATGGTTTCAGTACCATTCATAGAAAACTTCCTTCCAGTGTTCTTCAAGAATCTCCTTGCCCTCATTGTTAGCATAGCCATCTGCCACCTTAAATCCATTTCTTCTAAATCATCAGGATCAATTTGTTGCAAGTCCTCATTGTCAACTTGTGGACTGTTTGGTTGACTTGCAAAGAAAGAACAGATGACAACATCACTCAAGTTGTCAATTGTTGTTGAGTTAACAACAGTAGCTTGAGTGCTAGTAGTTGTAGCACCATGAGCAGTATTAACTGCTCCATTTGTACTACTGGTGCTGTTTGAAGACACAAAGGCTATGTTTTATGTGTTTGTGCTTGAGCTTGATGTCCCTTTGACCTCTGGTTCATAGATCTTTAGGTTGTTATAAAGATCATCCAAGCTTAATGTATCTATCTCAGGCTTGTTCCTCCACACAATGGTATGTGTGTTCCATTCTGGTGACAGACTTCTTAAGAACTTCTGATTCACATCTTCTTGTGAGATACTTTCACCATGAATCTCCAACTGACTGATAAGCTTTTGAAGCCTATCAAAGGTTTGATCTAATACCTCTGAGCTAGATGCAGTAAAATTTTCATACTGCTGCTTTAGAAGATTCCTCTGAGTCTTTTTAGTAGCAGCATTCCCTCCAAACCTCTTCTCAATAGCCTGCAGCAATGACTTGGCATCTTTGATGGAGTTAAACTTCAATTGATGTTCATTAGGGATGCCCATCAATAAAGTGCTTCTTGCCTTCAACTCTAACCTCCTTTGTGCCTTTTCTTCAGCAGTTGAAGGAGCAATTATAGGTATTACTTTCTCAACACCTTCCACAAGTGTTGTTTTTGGTGCAGTGTTTCCATTCTCTATGACCTCCCATAGAGCATAGTCAACCATCAGGATGTACTGTTCCATCCTCATCCTCCAAAGCTCATACTCACTTGGTTTGAGCATAGGCACTTTTGATGCAGCCACCATATGTGTTGAGTCTTGATCCATGTCTTCTTAGCAAAGTTTCTCAAAGCAACAAGCTCTGATACCACTTGTTGATCCTACTTCAATAGATCTTTAATTCCTTAGCTTGTGAAGTTTAGCGTTAATACAAGAATAAATCCTACACATCTATATTAAGGAACTTTGTTTGATAAAACTAAGAGTATGGGAGAAAACTAATCTTTAATATAAGAAGAATTCTTTAATAAAATAGTAACACAAAATAATATAATTCAACAATAAAAGCTCCAATACTATTATTACAAATAATATGAATACTCTCCTAGTATTAAGGTTACAAAACCTTGAAGCTAAAACGATATCAAAACAAAAGATATCAAACTCTATGCCCTAGGACCTCCTTTTATACACCAAGGAGTCCTAAACGGCTTATAATACTTTCCTAAGTATATCAAATCTTTTAAACAAATAAGATATATACATATCTTTTACATAAATAATTAATACTTAACTCATAAGTATTCTTGATCTCCAAACAATCTTTATATTTTCCTTGACAACATAAACTCATTCAGCAGTTGTAATCTTTCAGCAGTATTAACTCTGAACACTAGCAGTAGTAACTTATACACCAGCAGCATTAACTGTGTACAAGTAGTAGTAACTACTTAGAATATTTTCTTCAATCTTCACCAGCAGTACTAACTTTACTCTAGCAGTACTAACATATACTAATAGTATTAAGTTACACTAGCAGTAGTAACTAAGTTACACTAGCAATAGTAACTTCCTCTAGCAGTAGTAACTTTGTACTAGCAGTACTAACTACTTAGCATATTTTTCATTAAAGTTAATGAACAGCACTAACTTTAACTTAGCAGCATTAACACAAACCTTAGCAGCAGTCACTCTAAGATCATCAAGAAGTCTTTTAATCCTAACATATCATCTTTCTCACATCACCTACTAATGGAACCCATATTCGGTCCATAAAGTATAAACCTCCATCTTCCTTATTTTCCATTTGTTGATCCAAGCCACGTAACATTTTTGTTGGCGCGTTCTCTACCTTGGACACTCACCTTGAGCACCTAATATCCTGTCCTTAACACTTGACTGAATAGTCATGGACATTTCTCGCACTCGTCTTGGTTTCACTTTCTCCTTCCAAATCAACGCATCAGCCACTACATTTGCCTTTCCTATATTGTAGCGAATCTTACATTCGTAGTCACTAAACAACTCAATCCATCTTTGTTGACGCATATTCAACTCCTTTTGGTTAAATATATTCGATAGACTCTTATGATCTATGTAGATAACACTTTTCGTCCCGTACAAATAATGTCTCCAAGTCTTAAGTGCAAAGACCACCGCTCCCAACTCCAAATAATTGGTGGTATAGTTCTTCTCATAAATCTTCAATTGTTATGATGCATATGCAATTACCTTGCCTCTTTGCATCAATACACATCTAAATCCTTAATTTGACGTGTCGTAGTAAACCACAAAGTCGTTTGGTCCATCAGGCAATGACAATATTGGTACATTACACAAATTGTCCTTTAATGTCTGAAAAGCCTCTTCTTGTTCTGTTCCCCACTCGTACTTCTAATTCTTCTATGTCAGTGAAGTAAAGGGTTTAGCAATCTTAGAAAAAATCACGATGAAACGCTGATAGTATCATGTCAATCCCAGAAATGATTGTATCTCGGATAGTGTCTTAGGAATCTTCTAATTCTCAAAACACGACATCTTTACTAAGGTCCACATAAACGACAATTGCGATTGTTAACTACATGTATCCTGAGAAAAAATCGTACTTACTTGCGAAACCAAAATTCACAACATAGAAAACTTGGCAATCAAACTTCCTCCTTCTTGAGCACTCCAAAATTAACCCTATTATCCCCAAAAAAAAAAAAAAATTGGAACTTTATGGATCCTCCTAACTTCAAGTAGATCCAGATTGAACTTGATAAATACAATGTCAAACTTGTCTAGATACGCTTGCAACACCCATTCATTAAGTCCATGAAAACCGTTGTTTGCATTGGTAAATCCAAAAGGAGCAAAACCCATAAACTACAAAGATTCCATACGTTTCTAAATGTAGTCTTTAGAATATCTACTTCATGTACTCTTAGCTAATGATAATCGGAACAAAGATCTATCTTAGAGAAATAACATGAACCTTGTAACTGGTCGAACAAAACCCTTATCTTGTAAATCTTGAAGTTGTTTTGATAACTCTTGCAACTCCGAAGGTGCTAGTAGATATGGAGACTTCGCAATCAGCATCGCTCTAGGAATTAAGTCTATGTGAAATTCTACTTGACGTTGAGGCAGTAATATTGATAGATCCTCAAGAAACACCTCGGGGAAATCTCATACGATTAGTATGTCGCCTAACTTGGGTTCGTCCGACTTTGTACCCTTCATCGATTTTGGAGTCTCTTTAGTTCGCTCTCCATGAACCACTAGTACTTTACCATTTGCCAATGGTATCCTAACCACCTTCTCATGGCAAACTATCATAGCCTTATGTTTAGACAACCAATCCATACCCACAATAACATCAAAACTTCCATGACCAAAAGATATCAAATCTATATTCAACAGGGAATCTCCTAATTCTAATTTGCAACCACGGATAATCTTATTTGTCTCTACCTTCTTACCATTAGCTATTTCTATCACATAGCTAGATCTTAAGGTACTAGGTTTCACATTTAATAAAGGCATAAAATCAGTGAAGATGAAACTAAAATCAACTCCTAAATCAAATAGTACTGTAGCAAAATGATCATATAAAGAAAATGTACCCGTCACGACGTTAGGATCTTGATGAGCTTCGACCACGTTCACATTAAAAGCCCTTCTAGCTTGACTTCCATTGTTCCTTGCATTCTGATTACCTTCAATAGTCAAACGGTTTCCCACTTGACCAGGTGCTCGGTTCAACTTAGGACATGTGTTACGAAAATGACATGGACTACCACACTAATAACACACCCTCTGATTATTCCCCATTCTTATAGCATTAACTGGCGCCACTTGCTTAATTGGTGATCGACAGTCTCTTGCGAAGTGACCGGGTTTCTGACAGTTGTAACACAACAAACAAGGTACACTAGTAGGATTATGAGCATTGCACTTGGCACACCTAGGATGGGCGTTAGCATACTCGTTCCAAGTAGGGACTGTTGCCACAAAACCTTTTCCCAACTTCACTCTCTTATTGTCAGTCCATAAACCTCCTTGCTTGCTTGCTTGATTCCACAACCTCCTTCCTCTTCTCACTACTCTTAGACAATGTTCCACAGCTAATTGCTTCATCAGTTAGTGCTCCAGCCTTAAGGATAGCACTTTGAATTGTTGCTGGTTGAGTTGCTTTAATCATTCCACATATTTGAGGGGCCAATCCATGAACATATCTTTCGATGCGTTTTGACTTAGGAGTAACCAAGTGTGGAACTAATTTAGCTAACTCATGAAATCGATCAGTATACGCAGCATGGTTAGCTCTAACCATGGCGTGATTCTAAAATTCAGTCTCTAACTTCTCCATTTCATTGCTTGGGCAGAACTCCTTCATAAGCAATGCCTTAAACTCCTCCTATGTCATTCCAAACGCAGCTTCGTGACCTCTTGACTAAATTTAGATGTTCCACCAAGTCAGGGCCTTATTGATCAATGAACTTGCAACATACTTCACTTTTTGATTGTTAATACAACCACTAATGTCCATTACTCACTCTATCTTCTCGATCCACCAAGTAATCTCTATCGCACCTCCTTTTCCATTAAAGTCTCTTGGTTTACAAGCCAAGAACTCCTTGTAGGTAAATCCTTTATGGTTGCCATCATTTGCGCCGTTTCCATTCCAATTAGCATTCGCATTGTTCACATTGTTGGTCACTTGCGTGACAATCTGATGGATGATATTCTGTAACTGTTGGACGATAATTGCTGCGATGTTGGCGTTCGCGATGTCACCAGAAGCGCTACTTCGTCTAGTTAGGGCCATTACTATAAAAGGAGTAGGATTTACGTACGTTAGATGATGGATACGGTTTTTTTCTACAACCCACTAATCCTATCATGAACCATATTGCATCATATTTAACTAACACACAATGTGCCAACACTAATCAATGTAATCATGCTTGCAAGTCCACATGTGTTGTGGCGCGTGTATAATTATGTTGGCCACCATAATTGAAGATGCCCCTTTTCACATGTGTACTCCCTCCCATGACCACACCTCTTAGTATCAATACGCCACATAACAAATAATAGTAATACTTGCATCTGATATTAAACTCACAAAATACTTCGTATTAAAATAATCAAAAATAATTACTCAAATCGCAAATATATTATATAAAGTGAAATCCAACAAGGCTAACAAATCACATGGAATGGCTCCAACTACAAAAAACAATCAAAAGAACAAACGACGAAAAGGGTAATCCGGTAACATGTAGGCAGGAATGGTTTGGGGCGAATCAGATTTAGATCGAACACTACTTTCACAGGTGTTTTCCAATTCGTTGGGTTTAGCTTCACATCTAGATATAGAATCAAGATCTGTCTCTCTCCTTTGTTAGTGTTGTGTAGGTCCAGAGGTAAAGTGGTTGTGTCACTTTTGGATGCCTCCTTTAAGTTACTTCTTCTTCGGCTTGACCTATCCTTAGAAATCCGTCTATGATACCTCTTCTGGGTGTTCCCCTGATTCCACATCATGAACTCTCTCTGTGTACTTTCCTTTACTTGAACAGGGGGAGTAACAACAGGTACGTGATGCCTATAAGCTGTTCGCTTCATCCTAAGCCTAGTCGTTGGACAAATGAACCACTTTGGTCCAGTCGGGTAAACGATCTCCCAACGGAATCTCCTAGGGGTAGGGGAAGACATGACTAAAAGACACGTCGCATTAGATACCAATAACAAAATAAGACTTTCAGAAAAGCAAGAAAACAAAACGCCAAAATGGCTAAACATATAGATCCTATTATGCAGCTATATGAAGGACTCCTAGGTTATAGTCTAGGTCAAACCACCTACTTCTCTATAACTAATGTCTTTGATACCAATTTGTCACACCCCGCTAAGGCGGAAACACGATGCGTAACAGGATATGACATCGTCACAAAAACATTAAAGTCACAATAGAGAATATCTAAAATGGAAAAACATTAAATAAATCAAAATGTCATGACGACACTTGACATAAGAAGGGACTTGTATCGAGGTTAATCGAAAACAACAATACATAGTCATAAAATGAAAATCTACAAAATAACAAAGTACCAAGTAACGAAAGTATATCAAACATGGAAATATAAATGATAACTAGCAAGTCTTCAAAATGCAGGGATCCTAAAGTCTCACTAGCTAAGCAGTCTTAAACTCTTAAGCCTCACTAATTTCACCTGAAAATGGATACTCTCAAGTATCAACATTATGTTGGTGAGCTCTAAAGTTAAAGTGTAGAAAAAATAATAAGTTGTGAACATATAATAAGTTGGACAATCATACGGTTAATAGCATGCATCATGTATCTCAAACCATAACATACCAAATCATAACATATCGTTCATAACCAGCTAGCATTGTATCATTATATCAAGCATGTATCATTAATAAGAGTTACCACATTTGGCTAGAATGGCACAAGCAACTCATGTATCATGTATCCATAAATGTATCTTGTAAACTTGCACACATAATTGTATCGCATAACTACTATATAACCATGTCCAAATAAAACCAATTTAAACCATTTAATCACAAAAAATGATGATGTGTCATTTTATACACTTTTTCGGGGTCATTTAACCCCCTAAATCATGCAAATATGCCCAGATTATGTGCTTAATCGTTTGTTTTTAAGTTTTTAGCACTTGGATGGCATTTGGAGGAAATACACCTGACTTGGGCTCATTTAGAGAAGAAACGGACAAGACTACGAACCTACACCAAAATCTCTTAAAGAATGATGCAAACAGACCATGGAGACGGCGTCGCAAGCATAAAGCGACGCCGTCGTGATCTTTCTAGTGACGGCGTTAAGGATTTGACGACGGCGTCAGGATACAACCGACTTAAATCGGATCTAGAAGATTCGACATGGTGACAGCCTCACGACCATTACTTGATGCCATCGCAGCGTTTTTCCTATAAATACAAAACCGATTTTAGGGTTTTAAGGGTGTATGATAACACCCAAATTATACATGTCTTAGGTGGTGTTATTTGCATATAATTAATCATTTCTCATGAACTTTCGATACTTAATAGCATGAATTGCTTGCAGGTTCACTAGATGACATCTCAAGATAAAAAGGAACAAAGCTCATGTATTTACACATATTGGATATCAAGATATAAGAAAAGAATAAATCCTTAAGCTGAAAAGTCTGTAAGTACGCCACACTTATCAGTTGTGTGTCGCATTTCCTCTCAAAACATGCCAAGTACACCACACTTATTAGTTGTGCGCCGCACTTCTCCCTAAAGTTAGAAGTAATTAAAGATCAGTCAAACAAGTGCATTAATACCCCAAGTATGCCGCACAAAATAGCGTGTGCGCCGCACTTCCTATCCAACTACGAAGAATTAAATGAAGAATTAAATGCTACTGCATTAACACCCTAAGTACGCCGCACATATTCTCTTGTGCGCCGCACTTCTTCAATAAACATTTATTACCCTCACATTTAATCACCAAGTACGCCGCACTTACAACTTTGTGCGCCGCACTTTCACCCCTCACTTAGCTTATAAATAGGGGACGAATTTCACACATTTCATTCATCTCTCATCCCTTCAATCCATCTTACAATCATTCCTTCTTCATCACACACACACACCATTTCCCTTATAAGCCCTTTCCAAAACATTCACCAAGCATAAACACCATATCCTTGGAGAAATCAAGATCAAATAACCAAGAACGAAGAAAATCATCATACTAGTTTAGTGAAATAATGAAGTTTATTGTTGAATCAAGCGATGTTATGAACCACTTAGCCATGAGAGGCTAAATCTCTCATGACTACTCGGTGATGTTATGATAATGAATAAGTGTTTGGTATGATCGTGATCTCTTTAATCTCAAGCTTATGTTGCAATCCTGTTATATCTTATCTTATCGGTTTTTTGCTTATCAACTTAGATTATATAATCATATCGGTATAGGTCGAAAGACCCGTTATGATCTATGTGATTTTAAAGATTTGTCTATGATCTTTATCGTTTGTGTCGAGAAATCCACCTTCGTAAATTGATAAACAAAATAAGCTTTGATATAATAAGTAACTAAACTATTTGAGTGACACATTTGGTCTAGTCTACTAAATATAAGTCTTAAGTTAATTTGTGAAAACGTTTTCTAACGAGAAACCTTTTTTATAAGTTAAATATTCCATCTTCAAGGTCTTAATCATTT